>JAAAKL020001933.1:0-28296 GCA_010016065.2 Carybdea cf. marsupialis auct. non (Linnaeus, 1758)
AAGGTCATACATTGTAGAGATGTCCCCTACACCCTTATTCTTATATAGATTGATTCCTCTTATAAGGTCATACATTGTAGAGATGTCCCCTACACCCTTATTCTTATATAGATTGATTCCTCTTATAAGGTCATACATTGTAGAGATGTCCCCTACACCCTTATTCTTATATAGATTGATTCCTCTTATAAGGTCATACATTGCAGAGATGTCTCCTACACCCTCATTCTTATATATATTGATTCCTCTTATAAGGTCATACATTGCAGAGATGTCTCCTACACCCTTATTCTTCATTGATGTCCGTGGTCTTTGATAAGGCCACTTCGTGGTGATGTAACTAGTACCGTGCAAGTAATTTACGAGGGTTAGTAACATTGATTTAACTACGGTGCAGTGTGGCCCCATAGATAATTTGGTCTTGCCTTAAACTGAGGCTAAATATAGGTGTTCATCCAAGCTATTCAAACACCATAGATATCTCATTCCACCTATCTAAAAAGACAGCAAAAACAAAGTTAAAATGTGCATACTTGGGAAGAATCATGGGTAAACGTGTTTGCTTTTGAGCAAACACTCCCTAGCTTCCTTAGTCTTCATAACGGTTAGTCTCATAGTCGTAAGTTAAGTATTAATCTAAGATTTGCTTTCCGATGCATCATGCAACAGGGGTCATCTATCTATCTGGATATTTTCCTTTTTGTTTCGTCAAGTACATTTATATGTTTATGTATGTATGTATGTATGTATGTATGTATGTATGTATGTATGTATGTATGTATGTGTGTGCGTGTGTGGTTATTGTTTATCCATCCCGTTGGAGGCCACTCTTTTCGAATTCCGTATTTAACGAAAGACCCTTGGACTGTCGTTAAATGCACCGTTTTAAATCTTAAGAAATCGCCTGTAAGAACTTTGTTTGAGTTGGTGAACACTATCTTAAACTAGCTAAAATCTTTAATTCACAACCAACCCCATAACCAGGGCAATTATGGCAGCAGTCCACTTGATCAGCGTCTAATTGCAGTCCGTAGGCCTACTTTGCTTCATCGAAATTTGCCTTCAACTGACATTTAACTCTTTCTTTATTAGATGGAGAGGCAAACGTCTACTAGCGTGACAATATATTAATGTGGGAAGAAATGAAAAATTCATAGGCGCTAACTGTTTACGACTGTCTGTTCCTCGATGCTTAAGATGTTAATGTGCTGCTGCCGGGGCAACGGCAATAGCTTTTCAATATCAGTCCCAAGCCTCTTGAATATCAGCAAGAGCAAGCAACGTTGCGACGTTAAGAGAACTTGGAGCCTAATTGGGCTAGTTTGATGTGTAAAATATTCTGTGTAGGATTTCAATAGAGTTTAAAGAGATATCACTGTGCGCTTTTTGGGCGGGTTTACACTTATCGTCACACTTCACTTGTATGTCACTGCTCTACCTTACGATGACGAAGGCGGGCTATAATACAAAAAATATTTCTTTATTTCGTTTTGTAAACTTTATTCTCTTGTCCAAGAATATCAATATGTTCCTTTTAAGCCGATACTTAGCCTTGATCACTATTTCTTCAATTTTTGGAATCTTTTGACCCCCTGCTGCCAATTTTTTTTATCGATTTTCTATGTTTGAAAACCGAGCCCATTGACCACCCCTCCGATCCTTCCACCTATGGACACCCATGGACACCCATAACCAACCTTAGAAAACTGGCATCCTAAGGGCGTGACCAGTCAATCCTGTTCGAAGAAGGCACTAAGCCTAATTTTGAGCAATTCTTAGTGAGAAATGTACCCTGTCACCGGAATTAGTGTAGAGGCATTTGAAACCCCTTGATATTCATGCCTATGACATCTGACCTATCAATGTCTTAAAAGGCCATTAGAAGTTGCGTCGCATCACGGAGATAAGAAAAATAAACATATTCAGATTTTAAAAAGTAATAGAGAAGTAGAAAATATATCGTCAACGGGACTCGAGCCCGTGTATTACGAACGAGTACCTAGGAATGAATCATATTCATCGGTCAGGTATTCAAACTGAGGAAAATGGTGCTAGTATTTTAGGCTTGTATTTTGTATTAAAGGGCAGGTCGCGTCGGATAGCCTTAACATCATTAGCAGTTGGAAATCACTAGGGGCCAAAACTCTTGGAAACTATTACACTCTTGCACTTTGCACATCAATGACTCCCTAACTCTCCCCCCTGCCCCGATCCCACAAATGTTACGATCCAGAGTTCATTAGTTTATGTTGTGATGCAATCCCTCTTCACCTTAAGTTTCCTCCCAATGTTATAGTACAATGCGCCCGCGCTCGGCGGTTTTTGGGCTCCTTTTTAACATGTGCTGGCGGTTATATGGCTGGGTCATCTCGCAACCCATGTTACAAGAAAATTAAGCTTCACTTCTTCCCAGGTGTTGTCATGGTCAGAGAAGCAACAAGGAATCATGACAGATGTTGTTGCCGTTTGGGATGTTTCCCTACCGGATGGTATGCATCGAGTTAAATTCGAGCATGGAACAACCACCGGCAAGAGAGTTATTTATGTGGACGATAAAGAAGTTTATCGTAAAAACTGGCTGTTCAAGTTAGTGGGAAAGGTAGACTTTCCTGTCGGTACAGCGAAGGCTAACATTTCAATAGATGCAGTTAGTGGGTTTGCATATGAGTATACATTATTTGTCAATGGGAAACCTCTGCGTAAATTTGTTGAAAATAGGAAAAAAACCGCGAAAGTTTGGACACTGCTGCTAGATGGAGTCGAATCGAGGATTGTTTTAGGTAAGCAGAAAGTTTTCTTGTATGATACATTGTGCTTTATCAGTTGGTCTATTATATTTCTCGCGCAAACTTACTCTCTCACCACAGTAGTAGGTCATGTATCTCCCTCATATACACACACCAATGTCACAACTCAATCATCTCAAATAGACGTTTGTAAAACATTAAATATATTTGCAGTGGGCCTATTTATATTTCTTAACGAGAAGCTGTACTTGTGGTTGAGGCAAAAATACTTGTAGGCCTATAACTATGGAATCATCCAATATGTGATTCCATAACATTGTCAAACACTGTGGCCACCAACCGACAGAGTGATTAACATAGCTCTGACATGGCCCAATTATCCAGTGATCAACATTGACTTTGCTATTACTTCACTTAACCTTGCCAACGTTTGTTGTTGGTACTGTTTCTAAATCCGCTTCAAGTTTTAATTGGCTTGATAAATCTCGCCCACAGAAGACCGACTTCTCTGTTTATTGATAACTACAATACATGTTTTTCGAGTAACATTTCTTTCAGGTACTGCGTTCACATATATGTGAGTCTGGTTGGGATATGTTCCCTCCTGGTGAGGAATACAGATGCGCTTTCAAGCCAATTATCTTGTGGTTTGTTCTTTCCTTGTTTGTGTTATTGCCATTGTTTACTTTATTGATCTCAACTGTCATCATAATATGTCACTTTTTGCGGGAAATGTGCTCATAGGATTTTAGTGAAATAAATCCCTGAATCATTAGATGTAAGATGCAAGTACTTTGGAGGCAGCTGTTCTGCAAACGGAAGAAATAATTAATGTGATAAACGAGGTAAAGTGTATGGTAAATTTAAAAAATTGTTTACTCTAACCTACTGTAGAGGAGAATAGTAAGACTCTTCGATCTACGAAATTAAATATCAGATGCCGATGACAAGAAGCTTATTTGCAAAGCACAATTTCCGTCAGGATCCATTTTGCAGAAGTCAACCGCTAGCTATTTATAAGTTTGTTCACTTCAGTAGAAAGCACTCACTCTGTACGGACGATGGTGAACCATTACCTTGCAAATGGAGGATCCAGCTTTCATTTAACCAGACCCACCCACTCCCTGCAAATGGTGTTGTATGAGAAAGGTCGAATTCTAAGCTTATGCACATGCTCTAGCGTTTTAAAATTCATTTTGATTTATCAGAATCTGGAGCGTGACCATGAGGTGTAATGAATTCATTCAAATGTGTACGGAGAACTTCTGCTCAAAGACCTTGTCCTGCTTAGTAGTGAACAAGATATTGCAGCCAGCATTCACATCAAAAATACTATCAGACGGGGTTCAGTTGACAAGTTTCAATGATTTTTTATCGTAAACTGCCAGGCAGCTATAAGTAACATGCCTGGTATATTTGGATTTTGGGGCATGCCAGGATAATCAAATTTACATCCAAAACTTGATAAGCCTACTATTATGAAAAATGAATAAAATACCATTCACTGAACTATCTGTGTGGTAAATTGCAATAACAGTTCTTGTATCTTAAACCTTCATCCCTGATGGGAAAAGGGACAGCAGAAAAATAATCATATGCAATTATAACTTAATGAAATAATAACAGTGAAAAAAACATATACTATATTATCATCATAAAACCTATTGCTAACTTCCCTCCAGCTATCAACTTCACCACTTTCCTTGCTTTTTAAAATTGCAAATCCTTCTAAGCTGATGATATCAGATTTTTGCTGTAAATTTAGCTATGTTTATTACAAAGCTTTTTTCTTTTGCCATCTACTTCAGAAGGTATCTTTCATTATAATCTGGTATAATGGCATATAGAAAACATAGGTCTGATTGATATAACATTGTCATATATCAAACTCAGATAATTTTACATTTTGCAGCTGTATACTTAGTTCCTAAAACAAGTTTCAAGATAACTTTACAGATAGAACACAGTTCAGCCAATAATCTAAATCAGGGCACTAAGGTGATGATAATGGTAGCATTACTATTGATACAGGGTAAACTTTGTCAGTGTTATCAGCTCTCCTTGATTATGGCAGTTGATTTGTTTTATAAAGTCAGTTTTTATCTGTCAATATTTCCTATGCTGGCTGAAAATGTTTATTGACAACATTAAAAGTTTATCATTGAGGTTTAAAATTTAAGTTGTGGTAATTTGTTGCAGTGTGGTAATTAGTTCAAGTGACACCAATCAATGCATGACCTTAAAAGCAAAGCACTTGAAATTCCAGGGATCCTGATTTAGAAACGGGTAATATAATCAACACTGCTATTATTGGTAGATTCCTCATATTGGACTTGTGGCATGTATCTGCTTTCATCTTTTCTTTTGTGTAGAAACTCATAACCCGCCTAGAAAAAATGTGATTTTACCACACTGATGAGGCCATCAACTTAGTATTTGAAATTAATTTGAAGTTGTATTCACCTTTTGACATGTGCTTAAGGAAGAGAACTGGATAATAGAGGACCCTGCAGTAATTAGATGTGATGTCCAATCATTAGATATTGTTATATAGCTCATCTACCTTGGTGACAATAGATGCACGAGGGTGTGAAGTTGACAGTGTTACAGCAAGGAATAATACTCTGTACACATTGAGAGTAAGTTGACAAACTTCAGGTTATCTCTTCATCATGTCAAAGTCTAAGTCTGTTCACATTAGTGATACAGTGTTGTGTAAAACAACAAAGACATAGATTTTCCAGCTATTAAAATCAGAGCTGGACATCTAGTATAGAGTTAGACAAGTGGAATATCTCCTTTAGGCCTACCAAATATACAATATTTCACTGAAATAGTAAGCAAAGAAACACACATAGCCTTTACATGGTAAAAATAGACCTGATTTTAATGGAAATACGTCACAAGGCCAAGTATGAAAGTAGGTCTTAATGAGTTCATAGACTAATCATATTAGATTCATCAGCCAGCTCACTAACAAAGTGTTTCAAGGCCTAAATCTGCAGTTTAAAGCATATTGACAGTATTTTTTAAAAAATTGTATTCACCCTGATCAAGGCCAAAGCCACTACTAGGAATGTGTTACTTTTCCTTTTTGGATTACAATCTATTCATGCTTACTTTTTATGCTTACTTTTCATTCTATTGTATGCTTGCTGTTCATGGATGTAGCCCCCCTCTGCCCTATCTCTTGAAACATAGTTTCCCACTTCACAAGAACAGATGACAGAGCACAGTACCGCTGCCATTGTGGCAGGCAAGCTCAGGGTCGGTTAGAACTCACGACACTCAGAGTGTGAGTCTGACACTCTACCACTATGCCACTGCTGTGTATAATAGTATTATTGAGGTACCAGGTATCTTCCTACTGAGTACATCAAAAAAGTTTTAGAGAGATGGTGTTTTCTTACTTGCTCATTATTTCATTCCTATGTACACCCATTTTTCCTGTTACTTCTCAATTCTGGTATGAACCTTTCCCAGATGGGAATAGAAGACATGCTATCCTCATGATTCCATTCAGTTCTGCTTGAGGATATTATTTTATTGGCACAAGAAACAGAGCATGGCTTAAGTATCACAGCTTCTATCCAAGATGTCAACTGATGTCAAGGAATTCTTGACTGACCTGTTTAATTGTATTTCTTCAGTCTATGTCATTGATGTCTGATGTTGCCAGCCCTCGTGAGTCATGTGAACAGTAAAAGTACACCTTCATGCATATATCATATATATCAAGCCTCAATATAAAAGGGGTATAATAATGGGTGAGTTAAATTCAGAAATGCCTATGTTAATTAGTGGCAGTCTGATATTAGGAGATAAAGATAGACTTAAGTAGGTCAGCATGTACAGAGTGATGCTTTATTGAAGTGAGACTTGTCAAGTTCAAAACATCATCGGATCAGACTAGAAAGTGTACAAGACAATTCTAAGATGGGTGTGTGGTACAAGTCTAAGTAAATAGTGCTGCCACTGGGTAGTTAAGAAAAAGGCTACATGTGTGTAGAATGGGGCAGTGTAGATAGATATGAAGATTACAACTGTTTTGTCAGTAAAAGAGCATACTTAGCCCCATTTTTGATAAGGTGATAAATACACTGAAAAGTTCTCTAGTACCCCTACCAATAGCAGCCTCTTCAGTTAGATCAACTATTCTTCAGTTTTAGATCATTGTGTTTCACATTTCATCCACCTTTGTCATCTTTGACCATTTTGTCCCAGATTCTATTCTTAGTGTAAACCATCATCATCAACTTTTCTCAATTTGCAACTTTAAACTGCTGGTGACTTGTTTAGAACAGCAATGCATAATATTATCATGGAAGTCAATTTACATCATCTAGAAATGTCCAGTGAGTCTCAGTAGTTTCTGGGATATACTGAACCCAGAAGATCAATCTAAAATGTTCTACAATATTTTGAAACATTCCAGAACCTTCAAAAATGAGTTGTGGTTTAGTAGTTAATAAATGCTCCAGATTCAGACAGGATTGCCAGTTGTGCTTGACTGAGTTAGAGAACGGCTGTGTCATATAAATCAGCAACTTCGTGATTCACTTGGTTTGTTGTGCTGTTTACTACAGATTGTTCAAAGTTTACTCAAGTGAATCGTTGATACCACCAACTTAACAACACACTTCAACTAGAAATGATTTTTCTAGGCTTCATCTTCATAACAACACTTAACAACACTGATGCTGTAATAGTTAACAAAATGTCTTATTTCTACACCAAAATATATGAAAAGGGAGTGGTTGTTGACAATTTTTAGATATTATTTTTGTATCATTTAAATACTTGTGGATATGGTGGATTCTGTCATTGCATGCAAAAGACAGGTGTTAAGCAAACACCTAGACTGGATGGACGTGTTCATTTCTCTTTAAGCCTACTGATGACAGGACTCAATGGCAAATGGAGCAACTTGTAGCCTCATTTTCCTCTACTATCTGTACATTGTATACTCTATCCTTCGGCATGTGGACCACCTGTATAATTTGTTGTCAGATCTCAATCATGTTTATCCTCTAACTGTGAATTGCTTATCAAGTGTGACCCTCCGAAGCAACATTTTTCAAAAGAAAAAAGAGTCATGATAACTTAAAAGACAAAACAGTTTCCTGTGGTATATACTACATGGTGAAAACCCTATGTATTCTAATGTTTCTGAGATAAGAAGCCAATCAAGTGTTAGATCTCAGCAGGTACAAGAGGCAACAATATGGATCTGGCTACATGCTGGCTAATTTTATGTAGGTGTTTAATGAGATCATCTAGTTATCAGTGCTTATGTCTGTATTTGAAAATAGCTTAGTAAGAAAAGTATAAGGCAAATGCAACATGATGATATTTCCATGATTGTGCCTCTCAAGCTGAATGTTTCAATGTAAACTAATGGTTCTAACAAATTGAGGCAATTACTTTCCAGATAAAAACAATGATTATTTTATTCAATGTCTCATTTACCTCTTTATACTACTTTTTGCTGTCATGTTACTATACTTATGGCTAGAGACTATCAGCAAAAATGTAGCATTATACAAAGGGAATGTTTGATGTAAAATATCTTTAGCGTGAAATATGGTTCGGTCATTTTAGAAGGTCAAGCTGTATGAGTAAAGCCATACTACAGGGCACACGGAGCGGTTAAAGAAGATGAGGTCATCAATACAAGGAATGGTGTGGCAACATCTATGAATGGACAGGACTTACACCAGAACAGACCCTACGATCAGCACAGGACAGAGAGGTGTGGAGAGATGTGATTTGTCAGAGTACCACAGTGCCCCAACGATCTTTAACGGTTATGGGTTAGAAAACATTTGATAATAATGGCCCATTGTAGTTCTTATTTGGGATTATGCTGATAATTTAATGAAATGACAATTTTACATACACAGATGCATACATAATGATGATGCTTCTTTAATGGGGGTTACAGGGTGGTGTTTCTATAAGTTACCCAGTCCTTTGATATGATAGTCTTAGTCCATCAAGGCACTTATCAGCAACATGGTAACCACATTGTGACAGTTCAATTCCATCTTTGAGTCAACAATATTAAGACCTATCCACTCTTTTATATTGCATACCTTTTTGCCTGGGCTATCATATTTTGTCATCAACTGTATAATAGTTTTCTTTTGGCCAAAAATTTATTTCACATAGCATTATCATTATAGCTTCCTTCTTTTCACAATTTTCAGGGGCTCTACCTGTTGCACAGTAGCTTCAGCCATTCAAAAACTCACTTTATTATTTGATGTATGCATTTTGTATAAGATTAAGTAGTCTCTTCTTTGGGACTCAGCTCTTCCTTTTGCAAGCCCTTCTGTTAATTTCCTTTATACACTGTCATATAGGTAGTTTGAAATCAGAAGCTATTTCTATATTTAGAGCAGCATTTCTGGATGTTTTTGTCATTATTCCTCTCCCAGCATTGACAAAATATCTCCCCTTCCTCCTGAAACAAAATATTCATCACCTTGAATGTTAAATATTTAAAGTTGTCTTATCTGGGTGTCCACCATCAAAGTATTTGCTAGGTCTGTATATTTTTTATATGCATTATTAATGTAATTAAAATGTAAGATAATAGCAGCTGGTGTTGAGCAAATGCTATCAAAGCTTACAATTCAGCCGTTTACATGTCAATTTGACTTCTTTTCTTTTCACGCAGTAGTATACTGGCATGTTTGAATTGCAGCATCAGCATATTTGTGTGTATTGTAATGATTTTGTGGCTATAACAATTAACAAATAGCAATGATGCTATCTCATTTGTCCATATTGTCGAAATGATAAAGCAGGGTACAATAATAGCAGGTGGCCAGTGAAGGTTATTAATCAAATATGTAATATGCATCATAGTGGCTTACCAGTAGAGTTGCTTGTCATCACTATCAATATGCTAAGAATGTACATCACTAAATTCATGATGAAGTAAACGGGTCAGTTGTGTGTTTATAATACCTGCAGTATCATGAGAGTACTCAATACATAAATGTAATGCTCATGTAACTTTTGTAAAGCAAACAAAAAGCAATTTGTTGCAACAATCTTTTATGCCTTTTGGCAATCTTTCTGGCAACCTTATCCCCTTTATTAACATTTCATACACTAAAGAGATGCCCATGTAAGCACTTAGATAGCAAGACAGAGTTTCCCCACAATGGACAATTGGTATCTGTCGCAGCCTTTCCAAATCTTTTCCCTAATAAAGAAGCTTTTTTCAAAGACCAGAGATATTTTTCAAAGACCAGAGATATTTTTCATAATTCATTTTCTGTAGAATATAGCGGGTTCTTAAAAGACTTGAAGTGGTTACAGTAGTGGTTCTCATATTCCCCGCCTGAAATACCATAGTATACTTTACTTTCACCAATGACCTTAACCAATACGTATGCTTTGTAAATGCAATGGCAATGGCCTTGTAGGAGACAATTCACTTTTATGCTACATCCGGAGTTCCTGGGTTCGATCCCCGCCAGTGCCATAAGCACTTCATGTATATTAAGTTCTATACTATGTAGTTCATGATTGCTTGTGTGTCTGCCTGAGTAAGTACATTAATATGAAATGGCACTGATGAAGCTAATAGCAAAACAAAAAATTAGGTTGCTTGTGATGGTGATGATTAGGGATCGCTTTCCGGGATGGATTGCTGATTTTACTATTGCGCTGTGTAGTGCAATGGTAAAGTATTCATTTTTGGTCTGGAAGATCCTGGGTATAATCCCACCAGTACCATAAGCACTTCATGTATTGATACCATTGCTAGAGTGCTTAATACAACAAGGTAGAGCCTGAAACTACAAAGCAGTGGTATTTTGCTTTTTCTTTTTTACCACTGCTTTGTATTATATATCTATATTTATATGTCTCTCGCTATAGATATTTACTATTAGGCAGTGGTGAAAGGTTAATAGTAGTATGGCAGTTTCCTTAGGTTTCATGCCCTATCTGGGGATGCTCATCACAGGGCAAAAGCTTAACCTTACCATACAGTTACCAAGTCAAGCTATTTGTCCTTGTCTTTATTGGCAGCAAAGGAACTGGTATTCTGGAAGTGTAAGACCAACTCAGTAAATTTATTCAATAGATTACTTTCATCAGTGGTTATAATTGTGTACTTTTCAGTATTGCACAATGTCTGTGAATGCTGTCCGTTGTATGGTTTAGCAAGTTTTACAATATTCAAACTTATAATGTGCTTAATATTACAGTTTGTAAATTGTACACTGTTGATTCAGGTAAGTGCTTTTAATAAGCTTAAAGGCATGCTATCATGTATATTTTCCATGAATAGAATTGCATTAGTGCCATGCAATAGTAACCGTGTAGACATAGGTAACCATAAAAAAGGCTAGGCTTCACAGACTTTCAAATAGGATATATGCACTGCGCTAAAGATAATGAAAAATGCAAAGGCTCCAGGTGCTTCACGTATTTTGGCAGGAATTGTTGAATGCCTCTGGTGAAGTAGTGTTAGACCTCTTCTCAGAATTGTTCAATAACATTGTAAAAGACGAATAAGCCCCTCATAACTGGGGGATGAGCTTGATGATCCATAACTGCAAACGAATTGGTGATGTTATGAAATGTAGAAATTTCCGAGGACTTAAACTACTTGAAATTTAATGAAAATCATTGAACATGTGACTGAGATGCATATCAGAGTGTCTGTCGGTAGTGATTAAATGCAGTTTGGTTTCATGTTGGGCTGAAGTACCACAGAGGCAATTTTCATTGCACAGTAAGTCCAGGAAAAGTTACTTGCCAAGTAGAATTATCTGTTTTTCAATTTATTAGACATGAGAAAGTTTTTTGACTGAGTTCCCTGACAGGCAATACAGTGGACCACGAGTAAGGTTGGAATGGAACAATGTCATGTTATAGTTGTGACATCTATAAATGAAAATGCATTGAGTACTGTAAACATCAATCTTGCCAAAGGAGAAAGTTTTAGTGTGGAAGTCTGGGTAGACTACTGTTCTGTTTTGAGCCCTCTTTTGTTTTTTGTAATTTTGCAAGCAAAATCCAGGGAATTCAGAACATGACTACTGTGCTTGCAAGTTTGAAGATTGGAAAACTGTAATTGAAAGTAAAGAATTGAATGACAAACGTCCTGGTATCATTGTGTGAGCCCAGCAGCTCAATTATCATCATCTTTTTCAGCTAGCTTGAACATCAGTCTATCTCACCATCCATCTTGATATTATATACATCAAACCTATACTAAGGGCTTAACTTGGATTGATCTTTGGAGCCTGTGGTAAACTAACATACAGCCTCTTGCTGACTGCAACACCAGACCATTTTGTGCCCTTCTGACATAGTACTTGTGAATATGTTACGAAGATAACATAATATAATAACTCTACAAAGAACATAAACATTTGATGCCAGTTGGATAATTAACACTAGAATAATAGTGCTTATACTAATACAAATGGTGTCATGTATCCAAACCACTTATTAGTAGTATTGGTATCAGTTTTACTGCCATCAAGAAATTATTTTCTTGGATGAGTTTAGGCACCCTGTTACTAATTATGTCACAATAATCATATCCATTTTTAATCTTGTTCATAGAAAAAGAAACGATGGATGTTTGGGTTAATGGACAAGTGCTTGAAACGGCTGTAAGTATTTCTCCTGTACTGCTCATCTCTACTCATAACTTTGATGGTCATGCCTGGCGACAAAAGTCGTGGAGGGCGAATAGTAGTCTGGCAAGAATATTCATTGAAAGATTAGTGTAGTTCAATCTCTCTGTTGCAAATACATGTAGACCCCTGTTAGCATTTGTATTGTTGCATGTCTGCATGGATTGATAAGGGACTTTAAATTGCTGATACCAAAGCTGTTTATATAGAGAATATCTTGAGAAGATATCGAGATTTACAAAGACGGTAACAGGATGATTAGAAAGGTAAAGAGACTGTTCAAAGTGAACAGTGTTTGCTTTGATTGTTACAGAACAGGACACTGCTGTGCATTAACACTTCAAAACGGCATGGCCAGTATGAGCCTCTAACAAATGTAATCAGATAGATTGAACAGTCTTGGTGACCAAATACAAGCAACTGTAAGGACTTCCTATGGATTGACAGAATATGTGGCAATTTGCCAGCGCTCCCTCAAATCAGGTCCCTCTTATTCAGCTCATTAAATTTGGCAAGCACCCCTTCTGCCCCATCTGAGTTACATATTTGGTGGCATCGGTTTTGAGTTTTACTTTATATATGTATGATTAGATAATCCATTAGTATAGAACTCAAACGTGAAATGCATACGGGGACCGAACCCGGGATCTCCCACGCCGAAAACGCCGACTTGAGCACAGCACTTAATAGTGGAGTAGTAAAGTCGACAATCCGGGAAGTCGATCCCGAATTCTCACCACTACCAGCCAACCTAAGTTGTTTTTTCCGTTTCGCTATTGCCTTCATCACTTCCATTTTCTGTATATAAGTCTATATACATGCATAAATGTATACTTTTCGCAATGCATGATATATTGCTTTTTTATAAATCAGTGCCCCTTCAATTAAATACCCCAATAGGGTTGTTAATTTAACAATCGTCGTGGAGGAAATTCAGAAAGTACGATATGCTCGCGTATCCCCTATGCCGTGCGAGTTTTGATTGACAGAGGAATGCAATGACGTCTTTAATCATCACTGGCAGCGAAGTTTTTGCAAGTTTAAACACGTTTAGCTTCCAGAATCTTTATAATTCTCATTGATTCAGTTATCTCTTCGTTAAAAGACAGTCAAAACACGACCGTGTACAATTGATAAACTCAGAATATCGTGTCTACCTGCCACTCATTTGAGACTTAGCTCTCATAGCCCAGTAACTGATATTAAGTAAATTGATGGTTGGTCAGTGTTCTCCCTGGAGCGTTTTTTTTGGGGGGGGCCGCTACTCTGCTCCCATTCACCGCTACGCTAACAAAATTGAGTTTTGAAAACATTAATGGGCTGCGTAACAAACATTGATCAACCAGCGCGCGTGCTTTAAAAGAACCACATCAAACTCAAGACTCATGACACTTCAAAACGTTGTGCACTTCTCCCCATGACGGAAATTCCATTCCAACACATTTTTAGGTCAAAAATAGCGTGATCTTCCAAATCACCCCCTGGACCCTACCTCATTTTGTGCCGCTACACAAGGATTATTTTCTACGCAGAACACTGTTGGCGTTCGAAATAGTGGCCTATCAGAGCGAAAGAATAAAAGGAGTACCATTTGTTTTAGGTGATACGTGGCCCCTTCTAATTGACGAGTTTGACATCCACGTAAAAAATACCTTACCAGTAAAGTGGGGTTGGTAATTGAATCGAGATCAGCTGTATCAGTGTGCTCTCGTGCAATATCCACAAAATTGACGACCTTGCTTTGGTTACCACAGTCTTTCTATTATTAAATATGAATCGCCTGTTAATTATAATCTTTAGATGTTCTTGAATAGCTTTAATATTAATTTGAATTCATTAATTCTGGACTTACCATTACAAAATTAGGCTGTGCGTCACTTTTACTGGTGGTAGTATATGCGATCGTATATTATGTGCACAAATTTCTCTACTAAGTATCAATATTTATGTCGGTTGTTTACTGAATGTGCAATGCCTCTGACAATTACGAGCACAATTAAACCCGTGAGAAGTTAAAAATAGTTTCTGATCTTTGAATACACAGAGGTAGAGCCGCCATAGTCATGTTCCTTTGGGAACTGCAGCATTCAAGTAGTAGTCGTGGTAGTCTTACAATTTTGAGCAAAAGCGCGCCGCAACTAGACTATTTTGGAGCCCGAGTGCTGCATAAAATTGTACAAAGAAAGGATAAAAGAAAGAAACAAACCAAGAGAAAAGAGGTAGAGAAAAAGAAATGAATAAATAAGGGAGAAAAAGGAAGGACAGAAAGAAGGCAAGCAGGAAGGAAGGAGCATAAGTAGGAAGATAGGAAGGAGGGAGGGAAGAGGGGAAAACAGGAGAGGAAGAATTACAGAGCAGATAGATTCAAAGGATGTTGATTTTAAGGAGTGCTTAAAAATCTCATATTATTTCGCTTTTTTACTACACAAGCTATTTCTTGCTGACTAAATGAGCATTAAGAGGTGCCGTTAGTGCCGCCAAGTTAGGAAGGGGACCTTTGGTGTAACCAACGCCGTGTCACACCCACGTTAAAGCTGTTACTGGAGGCTTGGTTTCGTCTTCTCTGCTTAAAACAAATAGTTCGACGGCTCATTTAGTACAACTCCATAGCCACCTGATGCTTTTCACATAAATATGGTAAGTACGAACTCCGCTATAAAGATGTTTCGAAGTAGCAGGCACAAAAGGGTCCGGAGATTATTGGGCACTTTCCCATGTAAGGCCATCGTTTACTAGCAAACAAGATGATATTGGATAGCGAAGTAAACTGAGCAACAATAAAGATAGCAGAAACTATTTACTTTCTAAAACGCAAAATTACGCAAACAGCACATTCTAAACACTTTAAAACATGTAGCTCCCTGTGCAAAGAGAAAGGCAAAGGGTTGTTGTTGACAAATAAGACATGAACTGCTCTTACGGACATTGGTTTGTCTTTGCTGTTTGTCTCACCATAGCAAATGCTTGCAAACTGGTTTCTAAAAGGACGTCAGGCGTTGCATATGACACGCAGATTTACTGTATGGTGAAAGGGATGCTTCCAACTCCTTTCGATATTTTTGGTTGTTTTGATAGTTGTGGTGATAACGCGATCAAAACACTTCGAGGAATAGATTTTGCAACTTAAATGCTAACCAACTCGTAGCTTTTTTGACTTGGGTGCAGCTACTATTTGGACTCGAGAAAATAAGAATGAGATTCAAAGTGTCCCAATTTTTAGTGCTTAGATTGAAATTACATCGCAGTGACATGTCACATGTTCATGATATTGTAGCAAAGAAAATGTTTCTTGTCAAACACTATGTTACCAATTGATTCATAGTGGAGAATTCGTGACCCACGCATTCGCGGCATGCCCTCTACACCCAGGTGGTGACATACTTTTCGATTTCTCATGTCTCTATTCAAGCTTATCATTTCAAATCCTCTCTTCTCAAGAACAGATGCATAATTGGAGTGCACTGTGACATTCTTGTATTCAGTGTTAATGTATACCATAGTGCAATAGAAGCCGTGCTATCGGTACCTGAATGTGCTTTTCAATTGCCCCCTCCTTCAGATGGACGGTGAGATTATACGCGTAAATATTTTTAGTTCGAAATGTTTGCCGTTTTAGGATCTGAGTTAGTAATGATATCTATTTAAAGAAGAGCTATGAGCGTTTTAAAGGAGAAGCGGCCTAGCTTGGCGAAATGGGTTCAGAGGATGGATAAGCAAGATCCGTGATCTTGGGGATCGTATTAACAATTCTTGACCAGTGAGCACTACAGATGGGGTCAAGTTCGCAGAATATGCTAAATCGTGAATTC
Source organism: Carybdea cf. marsupialis auct. non (Linnaeus, 1758) (assembly GCA_010016065.2). NCBI lineage: Eukaryota > Metazoa > Cnidaria > Cubozoa > Carybdeida > Carybdeidae > Carybdea > Carybdea cf. marsupialis auct. non (Linnaeus, 1758). The sequence goes on from JAAAKL020001933.1 coordinate 16,228, forward strand.
AATATGGTCATCTTGTTGAGACGGGGGGAGGGGTTGATTTCCCGAACGCAACGTGATATTTAAAAGGTGAGTTTCGTGAAATTGGCATACATGGGAAGGTTGTTGGTTGCTCCGTGCACTTAAGATGATCTCATGGATAGTGTAGTTGTTGCAAGTGGGTTTGTGCCTCGTTTCCGAGTGACAACGCATCTTAAGTAACAAGGCCCTACCCCAAGTACAACCGATTTTGCCCCCTACTTTACACATCTATTGGGGCCCTGAACTAGAACATGGAAATCTTTATTGCCTTTCTGCGCTTATCTTTTTAGTGACGCCCTTCTTGGGCATAGTCTTCGGCAGAACGTCTTCGAATCTCGTAGATTTCGTTCAAATCTTGATAGGGAAACGCCCTGTCTCTGCACGGGAATTCACTAATTTGTGCGCATATATCTGAACTAGTCCTTAACTAAGGTGTCACTAAGTTGTGCTGTTCATTTCTGTCGAGTGCAAACAAAATATGAAATGTGAAGTCTGAATTGATTGGAAAAGGATTTTTTATGATGGGGATCAGGCTCCAGTGTACAGACTGATGGAAAGAGTGAGAATTCCGCTGGCGCTCCGTAAAGGACAACATACAAAAATGCTATATGCTTCACTTCGTTTTACCAAGGCTACGTCCGTGATGTTATTATGAGTGTTATGTAGATTATGATGATGCAGGAGAACTGTGCTTTATACTCAACGCGTGGGTGTAATAATTGTTCTACGCCTATTGACAGAGATCAATTATTTAACAATTGGTCATTTCAGTGCCTTTATAAAATCATTTTGCCGCCGAGCAACGGCATAGATTCTGTTTGAAGAGTCACCCAGTGATGATACAAGCTAGATTTGGGTGGCATATGTTGTTCACCAGGTGGCTTTTTTCAAGTTCCCAATTCGCCCTGCATTTATCAACAATAATACACGATCTATGTAAGTTAGATTATTCCTCAGACGCGCAATTAAATAGCAGAGTATTTTAATAAGGAAATACGATGTATGTTTGCAGGGTATTGCGTTTTTTTCTGTGCATTTAGTGCGTCTACGGATGGAGTCCGTACTCCGGTTTTGCAATCTCCATGCTGGAGGTACACAGAATGTGGAAAAGCTAAGAATCGATTGTACTATGAACTTTTTCTTCTCATACTTACCCCCATACATAACTTATATTAGCCTTCAATGCTGACGATTCGTATTGTTAATGGCCATGTTTCCTCGACGATGATACCAAATGTATACATATCAGCTCTTGTTTATTTGCACCATAATGTTTTGAAATTGTCATGTCTTGTAAAAGTACATATTGTGACGTAAAAGACCAGATTTCCAATGTTCACGACCTGTGGGGTTTTGTCACGGCAGGATATGCGGAAGAACCTTATAATGGTGTTGGTTTGAAAATTTATTTGCCACGTTTACTACCGTCATTCAGCTCCGAAAAGGACAGTGTCCTATGTATCAGCATTAAGTGACGCAAACAAATTAACCTGAAAGTTGATGGGTGTAAAATGCAAATCTGTGAAGTTGCGCTTTGACCCTCTCCAAGGAACACCGTGTTGCAAACAACATCACTTACCATGGCGACTCTTTGAATAAGAATGATTTCGTAGGGGAGGCATTGCGATGGACGTTGTTCTAGAAATAATCTGTTACAAATAATGTTGTTGTGCCAGGGCTACGATAACACTATTTTGCTGCAATTCTCTGCTTCCAACAATATTACTTTACGAGTGATATGTTCCTAAGAATGTCGCTTTGCAAGAAATATGTTACGCACTATTTTGTTTTGTAACGAATACGTTGCGGACAACGTTGTTTGCAGAAAGATTTGTTGCGTACTATATTGTTTTGTAACGAATATGCTGCGGACAATGTTGTTTTGCAGAAGGATATGTTGCGTACTATATTGTTTGTTATGGATATGTTGCGGACAACGTTGTTTGCAGAAGGACTAGTCGAGTACTATATTGTTTTGTAATGGATATACTCCGGACAATGTTGTTTTGCCGTTGGATATGTTGTGTACTATATTTTTTCAAATGGATGTGTAGTGCACGACATTGTTTTGAATAGGACATCTCGCGAAGAGCGGCATGCTAGAAGGTTGCAAAGTTTTGCAGACAATATTAAAGTAAATAGGATCATGATAAGAGTAGCATAATTGTACTAATTGTATCAAATTGAAAATAACATTAGTGAGCAAATAACATTGTTCTAATACAAAGATTACGCCATCGTGAACAATACTACCATCACAGAGGATATAATTTTCAATGTAGTATGTTACAAAGATACTTTTTCGAAAAGTTTTATGTTATGATGGGTATGATATTCTGAGCATCACATCTTTCAAATTATTGTGAACTGGGAAACACTGGATCGAGCATCTTTCGTCTTAAAGCAAGGTCAGTCGTTGAGTGCCATACCAGTACCCATCGAATAAGCTTATAAGCGATATTGGCCAACACTGCGGACCTTCCCCAGCCATTATAACTTTTAGGGGCTAGTATTCGTGACCACGCTTCATCGCCGTAGGAAACAAGGGGAACCTCTATCCAGTTATTTTTAGAAATCAGTTTAATGTAGGTTGTACAGAATGTGACGCTACATGGAAGACTGCTGTGCGATTAGTATGTTACTGTGAAGTTTCAGATTTTTTTTGGTGAATGATTTTCGTATCTTTTCAATCGTTTTAGGGTGAATTTGTGGACGACGGCACCGAAACTCATTTCACAGTCGGGAATCACAATTGCTGCATTAAAGCAATCAGTTCGGGAAAGAAGAAATCTGGTATTATTCATACTTTGATCATCGATTCACAGGAGATACCAGAGGCTGTAGAATGATGTAGCTGTATCTAAATAATTGTTGGGTTCATTCTAGAAAGTGGGTATTTTTCAGGTTACAGCTTTGTGTCGCGAAGAAATAGTAGGAAACCCTCAGTGCACTTATTTTATTGTCGGTTTTACTGGAGTTTGCTTAGGAAGTCTTCCTTGTCATATTGTACGAAGATATGGAATGAGAGGGAGCTCATTGGGTTAGTTGAAGAAGTATCAACTTTATTGGTGAATTTTAGAAGAGTTCGCATGTTTTGTACGCACTGTAATTGACAAACGGGAATTAAGTAACCTTCAGTTTGTGCTACTGTAACGATGTACACCCTTTAATGTAATAGATACACTAGAACTCCTGCTGATGGTCCAGAATGAAAAATGTTGGAAACTTGGTAAGAGAGCGGTGATGACATGTGGTAAGAGATCTTTTGTAGAAGAAGTCAAACTTTGCCCAAATATACAGTCTTGTCAAAATATTTCCACGGTCGCTTGGAATCAACAATCAACGCGAGCGTAATTTGGCACTATAGTTCATTGACTGAAAATCACTCGTTGTGACTTTTCTCGCTGTTGACTGTGATTGTTGATGAGTTGTGCCTAGTTGTGCTTAGTTTTGCCATCTATGATTGGAAATATTTATACAGGAAGGCAATTCTACAACGTTGACTAAAATTGATTCGTTACGCAACGCATTGCACCACAAATTAACTTTGCAAATAAAGATATTTGTGCCAGGAGCTTTAATCTTGCTGCCTTTTTGCAATCTATGACTTCGGGACTTTTTAGCAAGTAGGCGTCTTATTTTTCTGTTTTCTGTGGGCTTCCCATCATCTTTTTATGGACCACCGCAAAGTGTATTGCACTGCCTTTCAAAAACATATTCAGAGATACTTAATAGCGGACATTTCCTGTATATCGTATGACCTCTGTAAATTTTTTTATCGATCCCCACCCCCAGGAAATATAGACACATAGCAGGTTCATAGGCTGCAAACGCATTGTCTATTTTTGCCATCGATTTACGCCTTGATACAGTGCAGCAGAGGAAAGTTACGATCTTGTTCACAGCAGAACTGGAGACACGCCCTGCCCGTGTAACCACAATGAAATTTTGTGAATAGCACACATTAAGTCACCGATGAGTGATACAAGTTTATTAAAATTCCGTCGTGGGGCTCTTCTTCGTCACATTGTTGCCATCGCGGCTTTTTGACTACACCACTAGTTATTAAGATGGGGGGCGTTTCTCTCTTACCACATGTTGTATGCTCTAAATTGTACGAGTAGTAAGGAGTTATCACCGTTATATGGGTGTAAAAAGGGCCGTAAGTCATTCTCAACGTTTTTATTAGCCCAAGCGTACCCTTGCAAGTCTGATTGTAACGGTAACCGATTGAGCATAGTTTTCGGCATGGTGGTGCCAAGAACAGGCAGGACATTTCTGTCGTAACGCATGTCATAACGATTAGTTATGTTCCTGATGTTTTCTGTTATCTTGTTGGAAGTATATTTTTATCATGCAAGTACTATTTTGATTCCTGACACAATGCCTTTTGCAGTGGAGCAGTGTTCACGAATTTGATCGTAGGGTTTTCACTTGTTTTACAATTTTTTGTGTATCTTATCTATTCATTATCTGAAACTTCGCATATTCGTACCCTTGGCACCCTTATCTCATTTGGTGATTTAACAGTTGTTAGGTAGTTAAGGTTAGTATATCATAGTAATGTGGAAGACTGGGTTTTTGAACTGAGTAGTCACGGTACCCGCTTCCACCCTGAGTTGTGCACCGGGCTTGACGGCATTAAATTGTGGTGGAACGTATTGCAAAGAGTCTTCTAAACAAAGTTCTACCTCAAGCCATGTTTATTTTAATACTGAGTTAATCGCATACGACCCTATATTCAGTCAGTCTGCATCGAGAGGAAACACTGCCTACCCTCGTAAGGAAAGATTGCGCCTAACTATTCTTTTTGGTAGGTTAATGAAAGAAGGAACCTATGATTTCCGTCAAAATAGTTTCCACGAGTTTATATTAACAGTCGAGCCAAGGCTACCGGCTAAATGTAACTAAAGGCGCCGCAACGTGACAAATGTTGGAAGGTTTTAAAAGCTATAAAACAGACAGTTGGTTTAACCAGGGGTCGATATGGCGTCCGGATTCATTACCGTTTTTGTTGTTAAAGACGACCAGATCTTTCTGAACATAATGCTGTCGATCTTGCATTAATGTTACAACCTTACATTTGGGTGTAGGGCAATCTCTACTTCGACACCCGTGAATGGTTGATAGAATATAATCAGGTTTTCCATAAGTTGTGAAGAGGATCCGTAGTTGGCTAGATTCGCCGTTGACAGGAAGCGAATGTTTTAGTTTGTTTCGACTAGTATTGCAGTTTACAAAGTCATACAACATCTCTCGTTTGTTTGTTGCGTAGGTAACCACAAGGTTCAAGAGTCAGTCTCATAGTTCTTGTCTCCACTCCACGACTTGTACATCCTTATTTAGCGCAAAAGATGCGAGTATACTAAGAACAATATGAAGAAGGCTGTAGAGTCAGAATTCATAGGGAAATATTACGGACACGAATTGCTGTCAATGCATATAGACAGTCAAATAATTAGGTTTATATAGCTGAAGGAGACTACCGAAAACCCGAGGGCTACTCTGAAGATAGAGTTATCGTAATGTCGTTTTTGCGGTGACAACTTCGCACCTCGCAACTACGTATCCCGCCATTTTGTGCTTTATATAAGGAAAGTGGTCATCATTATTGATTCGCTAAGGAGACATCAAGCATTGTCTATCCTTTCCATGGCGCTTGAGTCATTTTTCAGCAAATATCTTATGACAGGGGTCATCGGGGAGTTAACTAACGTAGTAGTATGCAAATATGTGATTATGCCTGAAAATCTACTGTGTAGCATTCTATGATGAAAAGCAATTTCAGTAAAATATTGCAGGGCGCGATATGGAGGCTAGACTTGTGTAATGACGTTTAATCAATGTTATTTTATTTATAGCGCAATTCTTAGACCGTGTTAAGGAAAGAAAGGAGACACGTTGGTCCTGATGCTGCAGAAAGTAGGGAGTTAGTGCGTCATTGAGGCGTAGCTACATTGACCTAATCCTTACGAAAGGCTTGCTTTCTTTCGCAATTGTAAATATGCAGCACTTATGTACATATATGAATTATGCATATGTTGATACGAATTTGTACAGAAACAGATGATGCAACACTCAGGTAATAAAAGTGGTAATCATTACGACTCCCCCCCCCCCACACACACACACACACCCCGCATTATTTGTTTATTGATGGATTAAATTTTAATTTTTTATTGATTGATGCCCAGTTTTGAGCACCACATTGGAGATATGGTAATATTTTGGTGATGCTTGTAAGTTGAACAGTGGTAGAGGGTAGAGTACCTGGGCTCTTTCTTGAACGGCTGGCTTTCATTAATGCATGCTTTTCTTTGGATCTTCCTCTACCTATCTTCGGGTGCACGTCTGCTGGATTGATGTTAATTTAGAGTAGTTTTGTCATTCGGCCCAGCTGTTGTCAGGGGTCTTGCATGTGAATGGGACTGCAAGCAACCTTAGGCGTATTTGAGCTGCCGAAATTCGCGTGCAAGGATCTCGAGCCCTTGCCGAAAGGTATGAGCTGCAGTACCATAAATAGAAGGCACTGTTGAATGGTATCTGTTACGACCTGTAACGTGCGTAGTTAGGGCTCCTTCGTGAGAAGCACTGAGAAAATGCATATTTTATGAGGGCGATTAAGGGGATCCGCAATTGTTTCTTATTATACATAAGAGTTGCGCATGAAATTGTTATGATAGGTCGCTTACGTATGTGGTAGCGCATCCGTATCTTTATTTCCGAAAAGTATCAAATGCTGAACTCTTTTAAAATCCTTGCAAATAACGTCCCACATCGGGGTGTCCACTGAGGCTGGAAAAGTTTGCGAAAACGACCGGTTTTGCGAAGTGGACTGCAAAACAATCTAATTTACGTCATGTTATACTGGAAAACAGGATATTCGTGATTGCAAATTGCAAAATTGGAGTATGGTTATTTTGGTAAATTTTATTCAATAGTAAGCCTATGCAGCCCAACTGCGTCTTCGCAAGTGTTATGAGCATAAACCAGCACCAGTGAGAGAAAATGATGAGATTAATATACTTTGAGATTTTGGCCCTACGAGGTTGTGTAATGTAAGCCCCATTGATTCCTCCACTTCCTAACTTATCGAAGTTTGTACAGACTAGGCGGAAATTTCCCATAAGCCCTTCGTCTTTTGAACTCGAAAAATTTGATAATCTGCAGAGAATTGTGATCACGTCAGTACTGTTTTCTCACGAAGGTCAGATTTATTCCTAATTTCTTCCGTTCCGGGAAATCGGCTGCTTAAAATGTGATTTTATTTAAATCTCAGAACCGTCCTAGAATTATGAACATTCTTTCGAAGCTTTAGATGAGCAGGAGCGGTGAGTTTCGAGAAAAGGGGTCCATAACAGTAATTTGGACGAACCGTCTTTTAAAAACAATCACACACGGAATGGAGGCCGTTTTGAAAAAGAATGTCATCAAATTAATCGCATATGATAAATAATTAAGTATTAGTTACCCAGATCTTGGATAATCCCTAATTCACATCAGTTAGACCTATTGCCTCTTCCCCCTGGTTTATGAGTGTTGAGATATAATAAGATAATGTTGTGTAGGCGTATCAAAGACATAAATGACAGGTCAGTATTTGCTAGTGAAGTACTGGTTACTAGGAAGCATCAAATTCCTTTTGACGGGTCCATATTGAAGACACTTCACAAAAATATGATGCTGGCAAACCCTGAAACGCAAGAACTTACCAGACCGAGATGGAATCCACCCTAAAATGTTTCAGATAGGCGAAAAATCGGACCTGAAGGGGTGTAATCTCTTTGTATTGGTGTACAGTAGTGCAGGAGTACAGTATATATGTTGCAACGGGTTGGCAGAAAGGTTGCTGAGAGTGGCTAAAAAGAAGGGTCCCTCGGACTGTAAAAACCGACGTGGCATAACTCTGCTCGTTGCACTGATCAAATCATCGTTCTCATTCTCGAAAAGCAGTTGTTGCAGAGATTCTAAAAGACTAACAAGATAGGTTTCAGGAGATTCGTTCTTGTACTGAGCAAATATTCATTATAAGATAGGTTATTGAACTAAAATGCGGCATTGTGACAAAATAATTTGGTACTTCGTCTCGTGGGCTTCAGAAAGGCATTCTATAGTCTGCACAGAGAATTTCCATGGAAGATTTTAAAGACCTAGGGTGTCATAATTGATTTCTTTCCACGAGGCATATCTTAAAAATGTTTTCTAGAACCGAGGTTGGCAACACAGAGTTTCATAAAAGTGAATTGGGATGAGACATAGATGCACCCTGTCACCAGTTCTTTTTGTAATGGTAATTGGTATGAATGCTAACAGAATCTGGAAGAGACAAAGTTTATGGTATAACTTGGAAAGACTTGGCTGGAAAGACTGACTTTGACATGTTACATCTTTCTGATTGGCATCACTTTTACAAAAATGTAAGAATTCACGAACAGAATGGTAGATATTAGCAAACGCATAGACTTGCATGTCGATGCTCCGAAAATGTGAAGCATGCTTATAGATACTAATGGCATCCACCCTATCCTGCTTTAAAAATGTTCCCTACATCTTGCCCAAAAAGTCTGCTACCTTGGCAGTATGGTAGAAGAAACTGGTAGCGTGGAGAGGGATGTCTAAGCCCAAGTTACCAGTGATGTCGATCTTTTAAGACGACTTAAGAAAATATAGAATTCTCACAACCCACTGAACATCAAGAGGGCTGTAAGTACTTGTCATGTCAACAACATGACAGTCACTTGTACTTTTGAAAATTTGAGGTTCTCTTCAAACATCACCAACAGGGTCAGTGTTAACTAACAGCAATGACTGAGGAAAGTCACCCACGGTCTTGGAAAAGTGGTAAACTGTCAGGTTTAGGCAAAATGTAGGAAAGACGTCAGCTGCAATGGACCAGGCATCGTCTACGAATGGAGCTAGGAAAACTTCATATTTTAGCATCAAAAATAAGCTCCATTCCTTGACGTAGAGAGCCTGGCAGATTTACCTTCAGAATATTAGTTGAAGAAGACCTCAAAGTGAGAAAAATGCACTGTTAGAGCACGTAAGATTTACCTGGGACGGAATTCGATGAAGAAGTCTTGTGGCCCAATGTCCCGAAGCAGATGGGAGGACCTAAATACTACGTAGGCATAAGCAAATGATCTTTTTTGATCTTCAATGTTACCTGTCCATCTAATACGACAGTGCAAGAAAAGGAAAGTTGGAAAGTTAACAGGGACTAGGACTTGGGAAGGAATATTTCTAGCATCTGGAAATGTGGTTACATCAAAATTATACCTATCGTCATTAGAGAACTGCGAACCATCTCGATGAGGGTCATGGAATGGCCTAGCATTATTAATTCAACTATCTCACTTCAAACTCTCCAAAAAGCATGTTTACTGGGAACAGCGAAGATTTTTCTATATGTGGTGAATCCCCGATGCTGCTGGGAGTCGCTCGACATTCAGCAGTAACTCCTGGTTGAATAACATCAAAAGTTGTGTTATCAAGTGTATTCAAAGTAAAGAGCAAATTCATGGACACTCTCTCGCTGCCTTTTTTACTATTTACTTTTTTACTTTTTTACAGAAGAGAACTGTGTACTGATGGGTCGCTGAAATTGTCATCATCGTTTCCAACCACCAATACCCGATTGCCCGAACCAGACTCAAAGTTCACTCAGTTCTATACAATTCTTAATAATTTATTTTTCTTTAAAGACTTCCCACTTATTAGAAACCGTCACTTCTTAGATTTCGCAAATCAGTCCATGAAGTAGAGATCCGTGGACCAAGGAATGGTCAACAGTGGAATATTTTGATTTCCAATATCTGGTAATGGATATTGCACTGACAAGGAGATGAAATAGGTCTATATTCAACACGTATTTCAAACCTTCGACCATTAGGTGCCCAAAAATACTAGTGTCGGGTTCCGAAATTAAAGCAATGGGAAAAGAAAATGATAACGTCACAAATCAAAGGTTATAGAAGTAGTAGGATTTGCCTCCAGATATCTAAAGGTAACCCTGGAATTAACTGTTTCACAAAATACCAGACATGTAGTATATATAGTGCTTAAACTAACAGTGTTTAAATTAAAAAAATATCATGTCAAAACTCTGTTAATATTCCTTGGTTCCTTACGTCCCTGGTCTCATAGATCTCGGGGTGTCTTTTCTTCTCTTTAGACAATATGTGGAAAACTTTCTTACTATACTTTACCCTAACTTTAAGTGGGTTGTATGAACATTTTTAGTAAGTCTCTTGTATGACATCAGTGGCTGCAACAACATCCAATTTCCTTTGAAGAATGACGTTTAACATCTTCCTACACGTGAGGGAGGCGAATTTCAAAGAGAACTTTCAATAACACGACGGGAGATCACTTTCTGGATTGATGAGACATATGTTTGGTAGCCTTGACAACATAAAAATAATGTTACTGGTGGGAATCACCAGTCCATTCAAAATTGGTTTTCCCCACTTCGAATAGCAGGTTCCCAGGCTTCACGTTTCTCGTACCAAGGCGGGACATCAACAAATCCAATGTGGCGAAGGTTTCAGCAGCTAAAGTGAAACTATATATCATAGATAATAAATCATAAATACTATCATGATAGTTTATATTACCATTTGGAGATGCTGATGTCTTTAATTTACAGATTAAAAACCAGTACATCTCAACTACAACCCCATAAGCTGTGAAATCCAAGTTCTTGTGCGTACGATTGTATCAAGACCATCGTCATGGCGGATAACGTAAGAGTTGCAGTTAGAGTAAGGCCATTTATATCCTTTTCACACACGTTTACGTAGAGTTGGGTATATATTTCATGTCTCCTAGTAATTTGAGTGCATCTTATTTAGTCTTGTATGTACTCCTACGAAAGTGTTTATGTTGGCTTTATTATGGAATATTAAAATGTCAAGTGATACTTTCGTTTCGGACGGCTTCACCTTTAACTGTACGCCTTTCACGTTCCAGGGGTTTCTCTGAAGACTATCAGTTTAATTTCAATTTATGCTTATGTGTTATGGACGCGTGACTGTAACCTTTGTGAGACGTCACTCTTCAGTAATACGAAGGGGTATATTTGCAGTTCTAAGCCGTTTTAAATAATTAAAGGCACCATGCGCAAGTAAATGTTTCATTTGCGTTGTCTTGCCTTTAAATAATTTAAAACATATCAAAACTGAAAACTTGACTCGCCGCTTCTCTCAGGGGAGGAGACAGTAGAGATTAACTGCCCAGTGTTGTGAAAATGTCATTTTCCTATGCTTAAATCGCCAACGAAATGCCGGGTCGGTGGTTACGTTTGTTGGAAAAATGTTACACCTAATATAAAGTTGAAAATCAAAAGATTAACGGGCATAGTTTAGCTGGATGAGAAACTCCTGTCACGAGCGACAAGTCTTTCAGCCCTCTCCCCCAGTGACCTTCTCCAATTACCACTGGAATCAACTCGTAACCGAGGACTTTCTTCAATTTGCCATAATAGCATTACTGCATATTTGAATTTTACAACCATAGGTAGTCGATAGCCCCTTCGTAGGTTCACCTTTGCTTGTGTGGAGAAGGATTTCATTGTATTTGCACAAGTGAAATATCTTTAAGCACCTGTTGAAATTTAAGAGGTTGATGTGAATAAAGCGTGTAAAAGGCACTGTTTGCCGGAGGATTTAGCTAAGTGACACCAGGAGACATAATAGGCTTATATAAAATTCTGTACATAAACTTAGATATCCTCAGTTAGTACAAGTAACATCCTTGTAAGCCACCTGGGGGTGTCATCCATGTGGGACATAATCGCCTTTTTTGAACTTTGAAGTGTACGGAGACTGACGATTTTAAGAGAGTGTCCTGGATGACAAATTTTCTCTTTATTAATAAAGGCCTGAAACATCAGTACTGGTGTTTTATTTTATGCACCAGAGGGTAGTGTGCCTATAATTTGAAAAGAAGGGAATAGTTTTGGTTTCTAGATTCAAGATACTTGTGCCATGTCACCTGTACGATACATTAGAGTAGAGCCAAAAATTTACTATTTGCATGGAATAAAGATGC
>JAAAKL020001934.1:0-24614 GCA_010016065.2 Carybdea cf. marsupialis auct. non (Linnaeus, 1758)
CTACACACCAAAACATGAACCCTTGTTAAGTAATGTTTAAGTATACATAATAATAATGAATCAAATATTGGTATTTTTTTATCGAAAATCAACAGTACTCTCCTTCTTTAACCAGTTGACGTGAAAATCAAGAAAATCTCGTCGTTGACGAGTGGATGACGAGAGACGGGTGGGGAATGACCTAAATAAAGCATGCGCATTAGATGCACTAGTCCCGTTCATTTCTCTATAATCTCGTCGTCGTCTAGTGGCTCGTCATGTGTTGTGAAAACTCCCAATTGTTTCTCTCCAGCTCTCTCTTCTCTCAGAGTATTTTCAGAGCCCCCTTTTTGTTGCGTTCCAACTCTATTTTCATTCTTGGTTAGCTGCCCTCCGGTGTAGTTCAAAGCTCTTCTCTACTCGGGTCAGAGTGTGTTCAGTCTGGTGCTTTTTTGCTTCTCTTGTTCGTCAGTTTCATTCCTGTTGTTGCACGACTCAGTGGCACCAATGCAGAATCCTCTCCGTCGTTCGCCATTCTGCGCTCACTTGATGACCTTGACAAAGGACAAGCCAGTGGCCTCCTTGATACCAGTCAGGATGTATTTACTAAGCCCATCTGTCCCGCTAAGGCAATTTTTGCGACTGTCAATGTCGCTTATTAGCGTGTTTCCGCTCACCATCTGGTTGGCATACTCGTTTGTTGTTCGCTCGCGCCAGGTGATACGGAGCGTCTCCTGTTCTGTATTCGAATACTTGAACTCTGCCTGCTAAATATGCTGCAGATTTGCTGGTATAAGTAGCAGCTGGAAACAGTAGACCATTTAGAATGCGCGATTTCATTAGGTTGGTGATCGTCTTGTCCTTCTAGATGGTGGTAAGTGGAGGGTCACAACCCGCCTTGCAATAGCTAATCTTTATTTCTTTGGAGTTGTTGTCTTTGTCGGTATATAGTGCTCCCAGGTAACAACTCGGAGACTTTCTCAATGCTCTTATCGCCGATTACTAAATATTGAAGGTCGGCAATGCCGTTGGAGATGACGTTGATTACTTTGATCTTCGTAAGATTTAATTTTAAAACAGCTGCTCTGCTAGCTTCTACTTTCATGGTAATGTCATGCATTGAACTAGCTTATGGAACAACATCGTCAGCATAGAGGATGCTGGTTATTACTCTACTCTGCTCTGCTCATCAGGAGGTATGACGAGAGATAATAATTCTGCCACCAATTTGAACAGATCCAGCAAGATTTCCTAGTGTACTCAATATCTTCTAAACATACAAATTGATAGTTATGGTGATAGTATACAGCCTTGAGGTACTGCTTAACCGATATCAAAGTAGTCAGTATTTCCGTAAGATGTTTCGAACTGTAGCTATCTGGTGCTCAAAGGTTTCTAATTAGAGTAATGAGGTATGCCCCTATTTATCATGACATGCTTGTCTAGTGACTCGAAAAGACGGTTTGTCTGCAGTTGCTTTCTTGCCCTTCAAGTCTCAATGCTTGCAGCCTCCTCAGTTTCTCATGCTCATACTGCTGTTTGACTGAGCCTCAGTCTCGTCTTGTGATTCTGCTGCTCTAGATTGTCAGGCCCTTTTTGCATTTTGAGTGTTTCGGCCAAGTGCAGATTTTCTCTTTGTATCCAGACTGTTAGTTTTGAAATGGAGGTGTTACATATATTCTAGTGTTCATAAACTTGCAGTTTCTGGCTTCGGTAAGTAAAAATTACACGTCGTAAGGAATTAAGGATAAAAATTTAGCAGGATAGATGATATGTTTTGAAAATAGTAGTTTTAGTAACAAATTTGATAATTTAAGGTGAAGAATGCTATTTGAAGTCGGCTATGTGTATTGAAAAAAGTGGACGCAAAAAATGCGGTTGAATTCAAAAAGGAAACAGCCTGACTAAAATTGCTTTAAGGAACTAACTGCCAAGCTCTTACTCCTCGAGCGGCCACGAAAGACAAACAAAAGGAAACGGTGCCGATTGGCCGTCTGACTGGTGGGCGGCAAATTTGAAATATCGAGTGATTGCTCTTTCCTCCTCGAGCAGTGCTAAAGACAAAAACAAACTGTGCCGAGGTGCAAAACTGCCCCCAACATCAATAATTGCTTCCGGCACCCTGGTTTGCTTAAGGGTGCCGTGATGATGTAATGCAAGAGAGCGTAAAACATTTTCATTCCTACAAATAGTGACCCGACACAAGAACACGCTCTTTCAAACACAAGACACAGCAGTGGCTCTGCAAGCTGTCACACATACACACTCACTAACCCACGCTGTCAGCAATTGCTCTCTACTTGCACGTCACTGGAGTTTTACCAAATCACCGGTTCACAACGCTTTACCAGAAATAGGCGTATGCATAGACACTTCCTCTGGGGCCTTCATTAGTTGTCTTTGTTGGACCATTGCGGGTCAGGATACAGCCTTGACCGACATCAAAGTAGTCATCAGATTCTCCAGGTGACTACTTTCAGATAGTTGAGCGGCTAGTCATCAAGAATACACAAGTAAAAGAGCAATATGTATCTGCATTAACCCGTCCAAAAAGTTGCAACGGTTGTTTTTTATCGCCGTTGACACGTTCAATACAAGCCTTTCCTGCTAGAAAATAAGAACTGGAACGGGTAACCAGTATGGAATGGCTTGAGAAGGACGAAAATTCAGCAGCTGTCACCATCGATCGCCACCTTGCAATTCCAGCCGAATCGTTTACAACAGGTGGTAATGGAATGAATGACATCTTTCGGCCTAACATCTGAACGAGGGTAAACTTCAATAAACTTGGTGGCACAGTCATTGAGAACAAAAAAGTAACGAAATTCAGAAGGTGTCTAGGAAAGACGCCAGGTTTTCTTGCTTAGGTTGTAATTCTGGTCCATAGTTGTAAAGTATTGCAAATTAAGCACACGTGTAGTCCATTCTACGAATCAATAACATGATTATAGGTAATCGTCTATAATCTCTAATAACATCTATTCATCTGAAAGGGACGTAAAATTTCGTCAATGATATTGTTAATAATATGTTTTTTGAAGTTCAATTGACCTAGTCTAACTTCAATTTTTCTCGATTTCAGTTCATGTTTTAACGCAACCAATAAATTTCGAGATAGTCACTAGAGCATTTGCTCCATGAAACAGATGTAAACCTTGTTAAGTGATTCCTGGGATCATGAAAATGCAAAATCACTCTTTTGTGTTCGAGTAGTTTCTGGCAGATACAGTATTGTCACTTATCACCAACAGTAGTCATGTTTACGCAAGACGCAGCTGTGAGGGAAGAAGTGACTTCCCCACAACCTTATCTACTTTTTCGCACTCAATTTCACAGAGGAGTGAGTTGAACGACATTTTTATTGCCAATTTACTGAAGTTGTCCGACGGTACCCAAAGTGCATACACATTGTACCATGACTACCCCTCAGCTCAGACGGTTTTCTTGCGAACTTAGGCCTCTATTCACAGCTAATCCTCCTTTATCCAACGTTAACTGCGCGATCATCTCGGCGAAGTCGTACTCACAGAAGTCAATTAAACGTAAACCCTCGCGTTGTAGATCAGCGTACCGAAGAACCGTATCGCTAAAATAATAGGTTTAATCCCGGTCGGGACAGGGTTTAAGCGATAGAAGAGAGAAAGGGCAAAAGAGTCACTGGACTTTTCCCTCTTTGCGATTGCGTGAAATAGACGCCTTGTAAACGAGGGTTGTGTGTGTTCACCACTGACGTAATGCAAGCAGATTGCTACAAAATCCGTTTTTAAAGCAACCGATGCTGCACTTCCTTTCTTCAGCTCTCTGCAATTCTGTCTGCTGCCAAATTCCTGAGAAGAGTAGGGGTCATTGATTGCTCCCTACAATTCTCTTAGTATTAATAATGTAGTTGTTAAGCCTATGTGCATTCCCTCGCTAATGACATTGTCCGGATCTGAAAAGAACATTTTGTTTTAATCATCAGATCAGGCGCTTTCTGATTGTGCATATAAGAAAAGATCATCCATATATAGGAGAAATTAAAATTTCACCATTGATTTCTATTTCGTTCCCATATTCGTAAAGACACCTTTAAAGAGGATCTGGGATTGATTAAATAAAGATATTGCTAGAACACCCCATGAAATACTCAGGCTCTTATGAGGTATGCTTCCCTGAGGTACTCAGCTCAACTACTCTGACCCACACTCTAATATTCACTAATCATTTTAGGAACATCAAAATGTCCAGTATCAAATATTAGTATCAGCAACGGTTGTCATAAACCTTGCGATACTTAATTGATATCTTTGCCAAAATTCTCCCTCCCCCAACGTCCCCACCTCCCGGAGTATCAAGTTGACTGACTGCATACAGCTGATCTGTAGTCCTCCTACTCCTTTTTTTGGTGTCTCTTTTGCTTCTTCATTAGAAGCTTATTTGAGTCCAAGCGGTAAGACATTTCTTAGTTGATTATAGATCTAGTAATCACAGCAGAGAAAACAGCAGGTTAGGTTAATAAGCGTCAGTTCCTTGTATTTCTTTTTCTTTACTTATCCCTCCTTTACAGCACAGCCTCACCTTATGCCATTTAAGCTGATACATTTCTCTTCAAACATTCAGCAGAGTAGACCCCCAGATTCTTGAGCCTGAATATGATGTGTCTTAACCAGGACCCTATTTTGGCCCACGGACTTTCAGTTTGCTGACTTCCTAGGTGCTTTTCCCAAACGTGATATTGATTGCCTTTTGTTTAGACTCAACGTTGGGAGATATATTGTCTGTGAGCAGTTGAATGTTGGTGAGAAACGGCAGCTAGTGCACCTATGTTCTAACGAAAATAAATACAGGAAAGAAGTTATTGTCAGCATCTTGGTATCTTGGCGACATTAGCATCGCTGGCATACAAAAATTGTTTTTTGTAAATTTTGCACAATATCCGGACTTGAAAGGCAGCCTGGAATTAAGCGTAGAGCTTTTCGTAAGAGTCTAAGGGAAGATAACTATCTATTTACAGGGTCGGTGCAAAATATCGTCAACACGAGAGGTGGCTGAAACACATAGAACTCATATTAAAGGGATGCCCTGCAGGTACTTGTCAGTCGTAGTATATAATCAGGGCTAAATCGACAACAAAGTGGAACAAGGCGGAAAGAACTAGCTTTGAAAACATATCAGTAGGTTGCCAGGTTCTGCGGAACTAGTGAACGAAAACCAATTTGTAAAGCAGGCCAGAAAACATCTGGGACAATCTGGCGTGATTCACTGCGTTGCTACTGTGAGGAAAAGTTACTCAAACAATGTACCAAAATGACTGAAAATATAGGACCCTTCACTCTCTGTACTTTTTAACCCTTTCTTTGCCTGTTTCTCTCTACTTCTACTATTCCAAACCTCTCCTACTTGCAAAGATGAATACATCATGTTTCTCAGCATCAAATTTTGCATACTGTACCTCATGGTAATAAACAGGGATTCTTAACACATACTGCAGTCTGTCTAGACTATGCCTAATAACGACATTTAACATATATTAAAGCCTCCTGAAGAAACGTGGCATCAACTGCACTGGTTGGCAAAGTATAATACTCTTAAGTGGAACGAGTTCTCATAGCACCCTTTAGGTGCCAGGTAATTGGATTGCCAGTGGCGGTGCCAGCGTAAAAAAACTGGAGAAATTTTCCATCTATATGCGAACAATAGGGCGTGGCCATGTGGGTAATCATTCACTTCTTCCATTTTGACAGCCCAGCTTTCCCATCGGATTAGGGCGATTTAAAACTTTGATAATTGAGACTAGTGGTGGGCTTGTCCCCCTTTCCCACCTGGCCCTCTACTGCACTTGTTGAAGTTGGGAGAAGATTGCCACAGCATAGCAAAGTTTGAAAAGGGCCCACTACTTCTTGTTCCCTTCCGTTTCATCTCATTGAGCCTTGACTTACCACGTTTGTAGGGTATTGGTGCCATCCCTAGAATGGTTGAAAATATTATTGTAGACAAAACCTGTTGAGGCAATTTTCTGAAAACTAACTAACCCTGCCTTCCGAAATCTACAACTTGTTCAAATATGGGAAATCTAATTTTTCTATGACTCTAGCAGGGAATATGCCCCAATGCCTTCTAAACATGTCACTGTGTCTAGCACTTAACTGTCTGTAGTCCCCAGGTAGAGAAGCAAAATGGTCCATTCACAGGAGCTATAGGCTGCGGGATACATGTAGGCTTAAAGTGGCTTTCAATATCACTTACATATAGAACAGACATAAACTTGAGCCGGAGGGGTAGAGGAAGGCTACGTCTGACTATATTGGCATCTTCCTTCACCCAAGGCAGCTTGAGCCAATGACATTCTATTCGCGAATAAAGTGTCATTGGCTTGACTCACCCATTCTTCCTTATATTTCTGGTTGTCTGCATCCTGGCGAAGGTCCGACATCCCATACCATCCCCCCTTTGTGAAAGTTTGCTATCCCAAACTATCTCCTACTTGTATATACCTAGCTTCAGTATTGATATAAAGGGACTGTGTAAATGAAGTGTGTTCAACTGAGTATTTTCATCTGCTATTTATTTGTATCAATTTTGATTGACCAACAGACAAGTGCCTCTGTAAGTGCTTCAAGTGCTTCACCTTTGTTTACATCGCTTTGCGCATGCGGAAACGCTTGATACATGAAAACAACTGAAGATATGTTTAATTTCAGCTTTTAAGGCATTGACATGCAGAAACCTTTCTTGGTGTAATGATAAAAGAAACAACAGAGATGAAGATTATATTAACAAGGTACGTAGTAAATGATGGCAAGGAAACAGTTCAAGTCAACTTGCTCAGGAGCTTCAAAGATATTCGGCCTTTTTAAGGCAAGAGTTACTTAAATTATGAAGGCTATACCGTACCGGTATTGATACTATGCATGCGCATATTGCCAGTAGTAAAATAGGCCTAATGATCATATTGAATTTTTTATTTCGTAGTTAATCGAACGTACTCTGATATTGTTATTCATATGATATAGTTTCTACACTCTTGGCATCGGTTTGCTGGTTTTAAATGTATGTAGCGCATATCCCCCAGGAACCATTGCGGGAATAGGCCTTGAGGGTAATGATTCCCCCGCGGTTTGGGGTGTGCTTTGCCCATAGATATATTCATAAGGTTTTCCACTTGCCTCCCTAAGAATTCTTATTGCAGAAAGCAGGTAGTATGCAGGTAGTATCTTGATAGTCCTCTCATAATTGTATGTTATTTATTACATTATAAGCACTTTAATTTGATTTTCTTTTTGTTTGTTGTATACTCTTTTTCACTCTGCCTCGTGGCATTGAAATTTTGCTCTATGATCTCGGCAGTCAGACAAGTATTTGCTACTCATGATCGTATGGAACTATTCAAATCTCCTTCCAAGAATATTCGTGAACTAAACCAGTTCCTTAACAGAATCAAACCAATTAGTGGAGTCCAAACATAACTGTATTAGAGATTCCTGGACACATCCTCGACCGACACATCCCCGACCAACACTCCCCCTGACAGATACATCCCCAACTGACACATTCCCAACTGACACTTCCCCCAAAGGACATACCCCCAACCAGACATATTCCCGACCTGACAAACCCCCAACATTTCTCCAACCCTAATGTTAACCCTTACAGAATACATCTTAACCCTTTTGGTGGGGGACTTTTCATATGCGTTAAAAGGTTGGAGGTGTGTCCCTCAGTTTAGTGGCAAAAATAGAGGGCAGGCTAGTTAGACGTAGTGTTTTCATTAAAAACTTTCAAGAAAAACCCTCCCCCCATCCTGCCAAACAGTTTCTTTTATCATCACTCTGATTTATTCATAACCACAGTAGGCCCTTATTTATACTATCTGCAGTAAGTGATGTGACCCCACTCTGAAAACACATACACTCTTATACACACAAGAGACTGTTGCCACCATGGACATGCAGGGATAGTAGCTTATTACCTGACTGTAGCTGCATGTCTATGGCCTCCATTCATAAACTTTCTTTGAGTTTTTCAGCCAGATCTGATCAATGTGACAGATTTAGCCTGTCTGACTGGCTGATTGGCTGAGGACAATGTTATCAACCCTTGCTCAATATCATCTAGTCATGCCTCAGCCTGGAGTGCCTGAATTGCAGCAGAAGACTGAGTTCAGATAATGAAAAGAGAGGGATACAGAGTACTTGTCTCTAGCCTAATTGTTTATAGCACTTATAATTGTAATAGCAAAATTCATTTCTGTACACCCATTCAAGAGTTTTATTGTCGCTCAGGCAAAGAAAGATCTCATTGATGTGTTTTGTTCTTGCTCCACTCAATCCTAAGGTTGCATTCTATTTTCATGTGTTAAATGGGTGTCCTTAATCAAACAACATGGTTAATCCCTTGTCATCAAAATGTCCATTGGGGATTTTTCCGGTCGGAGATGTGTCCGTTTGGGAAAATGACCATTTGGGCAAATGTCCGGTCGGCAATGTTTCTGGTTGGGGATGTGTCCCATCGGGATATGTCAAGTCGGGAATATGTCCATTTGGGGATGTGTCAGTTGGGAATGTGTCCATCAGGGTTTGGCCATCGGGGATGTGTCCTGATACGGTATTAGATAGTGATCATATCTTTTTCTGTATGATAAGGATATTTGAAACTGTGACACTGTTTGTAAAATTTGAACTGCTACTGTAACTGGTCATATTGAAGCAATTTAAAATACTTTCCATTCCATTGAATTTGAACAGAGGTGTTAGCATGTTCATGGGATGATGTTGCATCTAATCTGGCAATGGATGAAAGGACCCTAGAAGAGGCCATTCAAAGCTACAAGGAACAGGCAAGTTGTATTTTTAAAATATCTACACTTTAAAGTCAAGATATACACCAAAGACACCTTTTCTTGGATATTTTCTAAACAGTAGTAGAGTGTAGGCTCCTTCCTCATCCCACCCAGCAGATCATATGGTATCTCTACAGGTAGCTGTTTATTGCTATGTATATAAGTAAAGTTCTGCAGGCTTTTCCTGCTCTTGGTTATGACGATGATCGCAATGATCATTATCACTATCATTATCATGGGCAATGTACTATCAACATGAGTATTATCATCCATGTAATTATTGCAAAAATCAACAACATCACCATAAAATTATAGTTCATATGTATTACCAGTAAAGGTAAAACAAAGTTAGACCTTTTTATGGTACTTAATTGATTATCTGTAAATATATGATAATATTATGCAATATGATCAAACCATAATTTTGTTAATGTCATTCATTGTCTATGCCCGGGAATATTCCCACAGATACTCTTCTCATGTAATTGACTGGCTAAAATTGAGACAACTTAGTTTAGAGCTGTGATTGAAGCCCTTTGGGAAATGTCTTTATAATTTGGAGAATAAGGATAATTAAAGTGACCAGGGAAATGTGTGATTGGGAACTAGCTTTCAAGCTAATTTGAGGATGTTCTCAAATTCCCATTGATCGAGATAATGGATGTGTATGCAGGCATCTGATGTTAAGAATGATACATACAATACATTGAAAATTGACCAAGATGTATTCAGTTTGTGCTTGATTACTATCAATGTTGCTCATCCTCATCACTATCAGGTGAAATGTAACCAGAAGTAACCATTTTATATATTTTAAAATATTTTCTGAACACAGCTCAATCAAATCAACACTCTCATCCTTGCCAGTGATGATGAATCAAAGCAAGAATTTATACAATTGAGAACAGATGTGGAGGATTTGATTAAGACAACAGAAGGTATGAGAAAAAATTCTCTCACTTTGATGATAGTAAGAATATGTAATAGAAATTTAACCTGAGGATAATGAAATTAAAATGTGTCAGTCATAGTATTCTTATCATCACAAAAATATCCCACCTACCAAAGATAATAATTTATCCTAACCGCAGATTATTAATTATGTAAGATTGTACATTTCTCAAGGTTTCTTGTAGCTGGTGCATCCCCAGCTCTTGGGTCCCTGCACCTGTTTACTCAGTCTGGTGGTTGCTGAATGTGATGGAGATGAAGCTTGAACACTGTGTTATTAACAGCACCTTTCATCTCTTTTTTCATAATAATAGATTTTCCAAATGCAAAAAGATTTACATGCATTAAACATTGTTACTGTTCTTCTGTTACTGAATTGTAAGAAAGAAAACTAAATTTTTGGAAATGTAAACTGACCAAACTCTTTTTAAAGTAATTTTTTTGAATAAAACTGGCGCATGTATACTTGTTTGAAAATTCCTTGAGATTATTTTACCATTCAATCACATGACATGGCAACAAGGAATAACAATTACAGAGTAAAACTTTCTATGATAAAGACAGAATGTGCTCAGAAAGGATTTTACTTCTATGGGACAAAGGTATACAATGAATTACCATGCCAAACAAGGAAGATAGAAACTTTATGATCATTCAAAAATAGTGTAAAAGTGCATTTGAGTTGATTCTTCTAGTTTCTAGAGAACAGATGTTGTGAGCTATACAAGTTGTATTTTTTTAAGTTTTTATCTATTTTATCTGTCTATTTGTTTATATTTTAAACAAGACACAAATTGATAACAGCATTGATGAGCTGAAATATTTATAAATAAATAGAAAAATAAATATATAGATAATCTATGCCCTTCTCTACTATATTTACTACTTAGACCAAACCCCCATCTTGGAATCCATTGCCCCTTTTCAGCACTTCAATTTAGGTGGTAGTTCTTCCATACTTAGCCATACCATAAATATATTGTTATAAACTGTACAGTATATACTATACTATACAGAGGCATAGTCTCCAGCTGTGCTAGGCATGTGCCACACACTCAAAATTTATAACCAAAAATATTTGTACGTTCTTAAATTATTTGCAAAATGTCATTGAAAACAATAGAATCATAGGGAAGCAGTACAATTTGGGTACTTGGGTAAATATCTGCACTCAATAAAGGTCCAAATCTGCTGTCCAAAAGGAGCACTTGTTGGCTGAAAATAGAAATGAAGTGACTCAACTCAAGGGCAAATATTCCATTGACAACCTGATCACTCTTGCAGAACCAACCTCTTTTTGCAACTTGCTGCCAAAGAATTCAAGGAGTCATCAAACAATGAGGTTCAGGGGCTATTTTCCAATCTGTAGGGCCCTGGGCACTTTTCCCATACAGGGCCATATTAACAAAAGTACTTTTGTCAATATCTCAGAAAGCATGATGTAATTATTAAACCTTTTATCACATACATGAATACCATCAAAATCACAGACAGCCATTTCGTTTCATTGTGAGTTTTGACGTTTTTGATAAATTGGGTTCTGGTTTTCATTGTGTTGCTAGTTGTGACTCCTCATCCTTTCTCAAATTACTGAAAGAGCTTTTTGAAAAAGGAGAAATTGATGTAAAATTTTTCAGGTGAAAGTGTGAGACCCTTCTTGAGCATGGGGGCCCTGGGCTACTGCCCTTTCCGACATACCCTAAAACTGCCACTGGTGAGATTGTATCATTTTCAATTACAATCTTTTTTAGAGTTTGGGATTCTTTGCTTAGTATGTCTGGGGTTATGGTAGATATTCTCTTGGACTACTCAGGGGCAAGAGAGGATGAGTAATCTAAATTTACTATCTATTGAGCAGGTACTGCACATGGAGCAAGTTTATTGAGAAATGGAGAGATAGATTTGCAGTCCAGGAAAATTCTGTGTGGTTGAATGATGCCATATTTTATATTATAATTTTTAAAATACAGTATATATTTTGCATTTTTTCTTCAGTACACAAAGGGTTCTTAATCGTCACTATTATGTGATTTTTATGCCTACTGAGAAAGATAGAAGGATAGATTTGTAGCAGAGATAGTCTTTCAGGGACAAAACAATGGTACTTAATATGTACCTAACATGATAAAAGTATTGAGGCAAAATTATTTTTGTAGCACGTCTGGCCCAAAGTTACACCCTACACCACTGATACTATACTGTATTTAGCTGGTCAATTAAC
This sequence comes from Carybdea cf. marsupialis auct. non (Linnaeus, 1758), assembly GCA_010016065.2. Classification (NCBI taxonomy): domain Eukaryota; kingdom Metazoa; phylum Cnidaria; class Cubozoa; order Carybdeida; family Carybdeidae; genus Carybdea; species Carybdea cf. marsupialis auct. non (Linnaeus, 1758). The sequence continues at coordinate 11,970 of JAAAKL020001934.1, forward strand.
TTTTTCTTACTATGCTATTCATAGTTTACATGATATAATCCTGTATCCATTACTGTGACTGCTTGTTATCTTATTCATGTTTGTAGTAAGATTAGAGGTAAAAAGTCACTCCCTTCCTATGTTAATCAAGATCATGGACATGGTGCTAGTTATTTACTTGTAGGGGCCTTTGTGAACTATATACATTTCTGCATAATAATCTAAAGATCTTTCTAAATTGATTTAGACAGCTTATTGTCTTTAAAGAAGGGAAATTTGCTGCAGCGCCTAGGCAATGAAGTTGGCAATAGTACAAAAACTGAAGAAGAGGAGGAGGAGGAGGATCCCATGGTGGCATTTCAGGTTTCTGAATCATCTTTTGTTACAATACCATTCTTATTCTATAATGATGAGTGCAAAACGTTCTGATTGTGATGTGCAGGTCCAAGAGAAATGTACTGACAAGAAGAAAAATGTTTTATAATGAAAGGTTTAGACAACTGCTTTTTTACCTTTATGACTAACATTTTAATTGTACCTTGTGCATTAAATTCAGAATTTAATTTACTGGATGTTGAGGGACTGAGCTACAACTGATGTTCATTTTTCATCACAGTTATTGTTCATATTTTCTCAGTGTGTACAAGTACCTTTACATAATCGTAAGATGGATGTATGGGAAATGGGAAATGAGCATCTATTTTGAAAACTTTTGCAGCTTGACATTTTTTGGTTTTCTCAAAATGCTAATACTATCAACCTTCATTTTTTTACCCAATTTAGTAACAGTGAGGTTGATTTCAATGCAAATAATGTATTTTTCAAAGACCCACAAAGATAGATTGCAAGGTATATTTGATATTGGCATAAGTTTAAATACATCAATTGTTGAAATATTCTTGCATATGTTCACTGGGAGTCAAAATGTTTATTAGCCACATCAAAGTGAGAAAACTTATTATTACTCGAAAACCAAAGAATCTATCAGGTAAACTCTTTGGAAAATTTTCCCCAAGGCTTTCAAGCCACATTGATAAAAGTAATATCACTGCATGGCATCATTACGGAACCATATGATACTTCTTGTAGTTGTCTTGAGACTACAACTCAAGATGTGACAAATATCTACCATCAATCGCAACAACTGAGTCGACAAGCATCAGAATATTTAGAAGGAACTAGATATTTTGTTTTTCTAGAGGTTTTACCACCCTCCTTGATCTAGTAATAGTCTGGTCTGAACCAGGTATAGCTTGCACTATCCTGATTCAATAGTCTGTATGTAACTTTCTATCTTTTGATTTTGGTGGATTTACTAAAGCTTGTTGTTGTTCTATAACTGGCTCTGCACTTTGCAGAGAACAAGTTGGTGGAGAAGCTGCCAAAGGTATGATTCTTGTGGTAATGTCATCTGTTTCACTAGATGGGATAGTCATCATGAGATACTGCTAAACTATTGTCTGGATGTAGATTATCTACATGAGCAAATCTTCTACTCTTAACAGATAAGTCAGAGGTCCATTTTCTTAGACCACTGTTCTTGGAATCCACTGAACCTTTCCTCCCCTGGTGCCTTTTACACACAAATGCTGCCCAACTACAATACTTCTGGCTTTTAGATAGCCCTTGTTATGAATACCTTTTGCTGCAAGGTTTCCCAGCTCCACTTGGTCTCCAGTGGATGGTTTAAGTAAGCTTAAGCAATTTCTTGGACTTCACTTGAGAAAAAGTTCAGCTTGAGTTCTGCCATATGCAAAATGAAGAATGTAAGCCTGCAAGCCTGTGATGGAGAGACTATGACTGTCCCAACTTTAGAACTATTGACTTAAATGTCTGTATATGTTTCTCAGCAAAGCCATTGCATGTAAAGGTAGGCATATGGTGTGCTTAACACTGTTTGCTAATAGAAATGCTTTAAACTCTGTAGATTTGAACTGAGGGCCATTATCACTTACAAGCTGTTGACAGAGCCCATATCTAGAAAATTGCATTCTTATTGCATTGATAGTGCCCTTTGAAGTTATACTGAACATGGGTAGTTTAGTAGTCCACGTGGAGAAACTATCAACCAGTAACAGAACCTGTTGATCTTTAATCTCCAGGAAATCCAGATGAACCCTCTCCCAAGGTTTGGAAGCCTGGGGACAAACAACAGGGGTACAGATTTGGGTGATTTTTATTATAGATACACATAGTGCATTGGTGTACTAATTCATCAATAGACTAACCCATCGCTGGCCAACCTACATACGTACAACCCAGAGTCTTTATACATATCATGCCAGGATGACAAAGATGAAGCTTATCTAAAATCTGAGATCTCAATGCATGATTACATATATTATTTTTATGTAAGTATGGTATTTATTTGTTTGCCACCCATAAACCAATGAAACCAATAAATACAATTAAGTATCATCAAATTTGTGGATACATTTTCAGTGGTAATATGGTGTAAATATGTTTGTCCCAAAACTATGAATAGAATATGAAAACATAAAAGAAGATCTTAAACAATATTTAATATATAATTGATTGACTCCTTATAAATTAATGAGACTTCCCTATGCTTGACGATGGCAGGGATAGTATAAAATAGTTCGGAATAGCCTTGTTTTGTGATGACCCCTTTATAGCAGTATCAAGTAAAGTTTGCCCCAAAATAGACGAATACGAAACCAAAACATCAAGAAAATATATGGGTTTTTTTTATCATCTTGATATTGCAGATTTTGAGGAAAAGATTGATTCTTATGGGTACAAAGAGGGATAGATATGGGTATGGATGTTTTGCAAAGCAGCAACTACAGAAGTTACATATAAAGTAGCCCTTGTTTCAATTCTTAAAATGGCATAGGATGCCATGATAACTACTGCAGATTATGTCAGCATTTATTTTGAATGTCGATATTTTTAAACACATTTGATGAAATAATGCTTCCCCTTTGTAGTTAAACCTGGCATCATGAGGTAATAACTCATTGTGTGATAAACCATGTCTTTGGCTAAGTACGTCCTCTCAGGGTGCATGTTTAAATTGAAGATGCCCAATTTACATCATACAGTAACGAAAGTCACAACAACGATAAAATGGCCTCATGGATGTTCATTTTGGAAAGCAAGAAGGCAGAATGTATTTGTTGGGAGGAACTCCCGTATGTCGTCTGGCTTTACACTTGAAACACACAATGGGTCTAATAGCTGGTACTAAACTTATATCTCCACTAGAAATTATTGCCATGTCAGGTCGTGGTGTTTGTTAGTGCCTCTTATCACGGGAGACGTGCCAGTGTATACATTTTCTGGTGTCACCTTACCTGGTGAGTTTGGTAAGTGCTATTTTCTGGCAAAATCACCCATCAAACTTAAATTGATAGTGTGAGGACCAAGATGATAATGATGTCGATAATAGTAATATATATCTTTCTTTCTGTCCCCTAACCCTTAGGGTCGTAGGGGTAATGCACCGATGAATGTTGCACCAAATGTCTCCACCTCTCTCTATCATGGGCTAGGCTCTGAGTAATAGCAAAGTCTTTCCCTGTCCATTCTGAGATGTTATCTGACCACCTCTTTCTCTGTCTGCCTCGTCTCCTCTTTCCCTGCACAGTTTATTGTAGGATGGTCTTGGAGAAACCGCTACTTCTTGTCACATGACCATACCATCTTAGTTTTCCTTTCTTCACTGTGCTTAGTACAGGCTCATGATATTGATATACATATATATATATATATATATCTATATATATATATAGATATATATATCTATGTATGTATATATATATGTGTGTGTGTGTGTGTGTGTGTGTGTGTGTGTAAAGAATGATGTAATCAGTAATGACAAATACTATTGTTAATAAGGACATTAAAATGTAAACTCATGCTAGAAAAATATCTGATAGAGAGTTGATATTGACAAATTACTGTTTTGAATTTACAAAAATAGTAACTTATTGTATAGATATCCTTCTTCATCTATACTTAAAGCTGTGAAGGTTTTTTAGCTTACGTTTAAGAACCAGGAAAGAATTTAAAGGGGAATATTTGTTTTGACATATCATTAAGACAATGAGAACCCTGAAACACAGTGACTGAATTGTAGATTAGACTTTTACTAGAGGAAGTAATATTTCCACTTCTTGCCAATTTACATCAGAAATTATCTTCTTACAAAGAAAGTTGTAAATAGTAGATTTATAACTGTAAGCCTAATTTATATATTTGACAGAGAGAAATAGCGGAGCTTGAAGGTTGTAATACCAAAGAACTGAAAAAGGAGAAGGAGGATGAGAAGGATGAGGAAGACCTACTCGGGAAGAAATGCAGACTGAAGTATACTCATGTAAGTAAGCAATGAAATACCTCGTACCAATAGCATGGGTGCAGATCACTGTAAGAATGTTTGTGTGGGGAGGAGGGGAGACAAAACGATTAAACGTGAATAATTTGACCTTCTGAACTCAAAAGTGGGGGTTTAAAGCACCCACATCTTGAAATATGAGGGAGACGAGTCCCTCATCCCCCCAGAATTTACGCCCTTGACCAATAGAACCAGGGCAGTTTTAAGTACACGGGGCATCTCCTAGGTCCAAAAAGGTCCAATGTCCTGTATGCGCCAAGTATGAGCTCCTACAAGGAAACGGCTAGCTCGGGTTTCTAAAGCCAAAAGCACTGCTAAGCATCGTGACACTGCTATAGAGCAGGACTTTCTTGAAAATCCAGACTGTGCAAAATTGTAAACGAATGACCACTTTCGCATAATAGGCAGAGCTAGATGTGCTTTTACCTAGCCGTCCTCGAATCCGTCCACATCAAAGCTAGAAAACCGTTGCTTTGCAGACAAAAAGAATTTGTCTTTTCATTGCGCCTTTTCGGTTGACCATTTAGTTACACTGATTGGTCAAAACAACACCAATCTAGCAGTCCGACCTCTGATTGGCTACTTTAAAACACGGTTTGGTATAAGTTTTATTGATTTCTTCTCTATCTCAATTCTGACAATTTTTACTCTGAGGAGTGTCAAACGAAAACAGCTTTTCAGTGCTAAAATATTTTCGCTGTTTCGTCCACCAGCAATCATGAAATACATAGTATAGACCTCAATAATCATGAAGTGCTTCATACGAAACATCATTTCTAACCAGGAATCTCCAATATTCCAAACGTACTATTATGCGCCTTAAATCCGAAGTAAAACGTCGTGAGCATGGAAGACACAGAAATCAGCCGAGGTTCTTCAATGAACGTTTCACAAAGTCAGTGTTTGTAGGATCGTCCTCTATAAAGTCAAAGTTGTCTTAGTCCAGTGTGCTGTCGTTAGAGATTTGCCAGTACCCCCTTCTTTCACTTGCTTGGAAACCTCTCAGGATTGTGTTTTTTGTTTCCAAGAACTAAGTAATGATGGTTCCGTTGCCAAGGCCAGCAAGATTGCCACTGACAGGTTTAATTTTCGTCGCTTTTTTCAGGACATTTTACCGGTATAGCACAAAAGCCTGTCCTGTTTCCGTTTGCTTCCCTCCAGCTTTATTTTTGACCTGTACAAAATATTCATGCAAAAGTTCAGAAAATACGATGACCGTATTCATGGTGCTTCAATAGGGTACGTGCCATTGTTGTGGTTTTTAAGTCTTCGCACGTTATCTTATCTGATACCCCCTGACAGCCACCATCTTCTGTAATCCAACACCAGTGGCGAAATGTTTACAAAAGTCACTAGTTCCGGCTATACATCAGCATTAAACACATCACAATCAAACAATTCGATGGTTTATATGTAACTATGCGTCATTTTATAGAGTTTTATCGAAGGGACAACTTGTCATATCACCAAAATCCGAGAATCAAGGGCCTTAAGATTTGGTGTCACAAAAATGTTGTGCGCATAACCGTCCTTGAGCAATCGAGGACATAAACTATCATGCATAATTGCTCCTTTGGGCCAGATGTACTGTCATTGACATCATTACCAACAGCAATCTGTTTCGTGATAAGTTCGTGACTAATTGTGAATTAATATTTTGTAATCTAATTTGTAATTAAGAAGATATCGTAGGTATATGGTAATGAATTAAAACATTTCTAATACATATTAAGTGTAAACCAATGAACGAACTCTTAATTACAATAAATCGATCTGATTGGCTAAGAATAATCAGGGAATGGTTAAGAATCGTGTGTTAGTATTTGACTGGAAGTTAGTATTAGAACAAAGGTTAGTAATCACAAGAAGAGGAAATCATACATGCAAAAGAAACACGTGTACTATAAAACTCTATCGTCATCGGGGAATGTTAGATTTTCGTTGCTGTTTACTTTTACATTTTGACATCAACTTAATGTCAGAGTTAGGGTCCAGGCACAAATGAAACGCATTGATTTGTCAAGGGAGAACTACCATGTTGGAGTCAAGAATTGTTTGGTTTATTGATTTTATGCTGCATTACTTATATTGCAATGAGAAATACCCGCACATGGACACTACTGTATTAAATTCGAAATATTATTTTGAAATCGTAAAGAGAAGCTGTGGACTGTTCTTGTTATTTACACTGATGACCCCTCCTTTATTTTTATAGGGTTGGGATATCGTAGAGATGCACAATGCTATGATTCTTAATCAAGAGGATGATGAGAAGGTCAGTACTGGTCAGTCCACGGGTCGAAATGAGGGCGGGTGACCGGTCATGACAGGATGTATTTCACTGATGACCGGCTCGAAATATCAGCACCTAGGTAAAATGACCCGCTGGTATAAAAAGTGTAGTCGGGTAGCAGTGATGATGAAATGGAATAGGGGAGGCAGAGGACAACATGCAGGGGTCGTTTCTCAAACCTCGTTTTTGACGTAACTGCTTTTTTGCAATTCTATTTTCCTTCATTTCAATGTGTCGGAGTGCAGAGCTTTATTATGCCCCCTGGACCCCTTTTCCTTTTGTTACAAGCCCACCTCGCAAGACGAAGAAATGACCGGCTACATCATGGATCATTCGTCCCCTGTACACTGAAGTTGTTTATTGATTACCATTAGTTAGGTAATATTTAGGAATTTTTCAAGGGCCCTGAAGAGGTACTGTTCTTCCATGGTAAAGCAGCTGTGGACATTACATATGCCTAAATGATAGATTGTTGTAATGTGCAAGACATAGTACATTTACTCGAAATCAGGTAGATTTCAGGTAGGAATTCGTATAATGCTGTGTCTCGATTTTTACTTACTGGCTTGGATTTTTTGGTAATCAAAGTATGCTGGTAAAGATGGTTTCCCTGTTTCTATCATCATGTTTTGGAAATCGGTTATGATGTAGTTATGAATTATGACAGTGATGAGGTAATACCATTTCAAATATCTATTTTACATGCTGTGAGGTGGTAAACAGTGCAGGAGACAAAAGTATTTCAGTCAACTGACACACCAAGGAAAACGTTTGATTCTTTGACCTAGAAGGAAATCACTCTTTTTTTGTTGAATCAGAGCGTTCCTTTAAGCCACCCGTGTCCTAAACTACGGATTGTAATCCCGCGATTTGCTGGGGTTGATTTTTGCCCACATGTTTCAGTCATCGTTTACTTCTTCATGTTTGAACCTTTTGAGTTGTACATTGCAACAACATCTTTTTTTTTATATAGATAATATGATGAAAAAGAAAAAAGAGATGCCCGAGAACTAAATGCCCAATTTTCCGATTTTCGAAGATTTAGTGAGATGTTTTTCTTATAGTGCGATCATTGGCTCAATTCCGAAAGATTACTACGGGTCTAAAGTTCAGAGTACCAGAGTTTAATTGTTTAATGGTTCATATCTGAATCTAGCTTCAGCGGGCAAAAATCCTGGACCCATTTCGACAGAGTGTGACCGGGATAGGGTTAAGAGGTGAAATACGTTGTGCAGACCCTATTGAAGGAAAAATTGTTTTAACTGCAATCACAAATATTCATCTCTTTTAAGTGCGGAAGTTTGGATGTTGTTTCCGCAGTTAGTAAATAATTATGAAAACTATGTTTCTTGTTACTTAAAGCAGTCGAGGTTGTAAATGTTGATTTTAGATACTTAAACCCGTGAAAAACCGTGCCATAAAAAGACTGAGGCCATCTGACCCATGATGTAATCCATGTAACTTCCTTATTAGGATCCCAAGCCTGTAATCTCTATACTCTGCCCAAGCAGAGTCAATTCATAAAGCCTTCGTAAGATATAGCGAAAACTCTGAGAAATTATCAAGGATCTGAAGGCTTGCTAAAGTTCATTTGATAGAGGAATGCACCCAATAACTTTATCTCTCGAGTTTGAAGAGATACTGAAGAAAAGTGAAAATGTCTCCTCCGGGATTCGAACCGGGGAAAGCAACATGCTGCTTTACTGTCCTATCTCTCAAACATAGTTTCTCACTTCACGAGAGCAGATGATAGAGCACAGTACCTTCGGGATCGTGGCAGCAAGCTCAAGGTCGGTTCGAACTCACGACCGTCTGATTGTGAGTCTGACACTCTACCGCTATGCCACTACTGTGTTACCCGTTGTTACGTTCTTGCAAATGAACGTAGCAACGCCTTGACCACCAAGTTTTGTGGAAACAAGATGGCGCCTGAACTAGACATTTTAGCCAACCTCGTCACTTTTACTTTTTATTTTGCATCATTAGCATAATTAGCATAATTAGCATCATTATTCGTTACCTTTGGTATTTGAAATTGGTCTAAGGGGACATTTGCGTCTGGATATAGTTAAAGTGTTTCGTACCAGTCACAGAAATGGACTTAAAGGTTTGGCATTACTTTTGGAAGCCACTGACTTCCAATCCAATCCATTCTACTCTCTTCTGTTTTTAGCCAAAGTAGATATGTTACTCAAAACTGAGGTCGTTAAGGTGTAGGGTCTGATATTTTGCTGTTTTCTCTAGGTTCGTGTTTTATTTCTTCATCCAACACATTCAAACATGGTGCCTTGTCCATACTTTCTGGAAGGAAAATGTAAATTTTCAGAAGAGGATTGTAGGTGAGTTTTCATTTTCCTTTAATGGTGTTAATTTTAACTTAGAAGAAATAATTTCTGTCTATTTTTTATGTCTCTGATTTCAGTTTTGACAGTCTTCGCGTTATTGCTCGCTAGTTTGAATCCAGGGATCTCCTCTTTTCACTTTTATACTTCTATGGTTTGCAGCAACCATTCATCCTTCTTCAAATTTTCCTTCCTTCTCATCAATCCTTGGTTCAGTCTTCTCTTCCGACCTTCCTTCCCTCCTTCCTTCGCCCCTTGCTTCCATTCTTCCTTCGCCCTTTGCTTCCATTCTTCCTTTACCCCTTCCTTTGTCCCTTCCATCGCCCCTTCATTCGCACCTTCCTTCCTATCTTACTCCCTCTCTGTTTCTCTGCATTCTTCCTTCGTCCTTGCCCTTCTACGTTCTTCCTTCCTCCCTGCCTCTCTACGTTCGTCGTTCCTCCTTGCCTCTCCACGTTCTTCCTTCCTCCCTACCTCTCCACGTTCTTTCTTCCTCCTTCACTGTTAGCATTCTACTTTCCTCCCTGCCTCTCAACATTCTACTTTCCTCCCTGCTTCTCTACGTTCTTTCTTCCTCCTTCCCTGTTAGCATTCTACTGTTCTTCCTGCGTCTCTACGTTCTTCCTTACTCTATGCTTTTCTTCCTTTTGTTCAACTTTTATCCTTTCTCTCGTGTCTTTTTTGTTCATCGTGTTTTTTCATTCTGTCTTTTTCAAATACTCAAAAAGAGTCTAATTTAATTTTGTCGAGACTGTTAGTTTCATTCTCGTCCAGGCAACACGTCAAACCTAAACACAATTTATATTTCACGGTTTATTTAGTTGCAGATGCAGGTAGAGTGACAATCGAAACATATAAAAATACTTTTTCATGCATGTACTTTCCTTAGGAATCAGAGAACTGATCCCCAAGGGTGACCTTTCACCTTCAAGTACAGGATTAAAGCGATTAAAATAGAAAGAAGGATGCCTTCATCTTTAAGCAAAACTTTACATGATCAATTTTACCCTCTCCCTCAAGCCATGTTCATCTCACAAGCAAATAGAATGACAGACAAGATTTGCAGGATACAACCGTTTGGGTCTCAGGGTCACCGATTTTTCCAAACATATCGGGTCACTTGTTGATCAGTGTTCCTTTTAGTCTGTTGTATTCTTCTTAAAATCAGACATGGCAATCCACGGCCGTATATAGTTTGTTCCATATAGTGGAATGAAATGAGTATGATGAAGGAGCTCTTGAGTAAAGAAGAGGAACTTGCTCACCCCTAGAGAAGACTGAAAATTTCATGGAGGAGGGAGAGATTGTCAACAGATATTGATTAAAAAGTTTGCTGGTGGTGCAAAACAACAAAACTGCACGAAATAGCGAAAACATTGTGCTTAAAAGCTTTTTTCGTCAGACGCTCCTCAGAGTTTAAAATTGTCAGAATTGAAGTTGAAAAAAGCAGTGCATCGGCACATATTTTAATTGTCGGCCGCACAACTTGTAGGTTAGTTGATAGAATTAAGTGGTATGTTCCTTCCTGCATTGATAAAGCATCAGCTCCAAGAAAGAAACAACCTCCTCGGGTTTAAAAAGCAAAAACACTACCAAGTAATGTGACTCTGCCATGGGGAAGCACTTGCTTTAAAGCCTGTGCGATATTGTAAACGGATGACCGCTTCCGTATAATAGGTAAAGCTCGGTCTGCTTTCCACTTGGCTGTTCTAGAATCCGTCCACATCAAAGCAAGAAAACCGTTGCTTTGTGGACAAAAAGGATTCGTCATTTCATGGGGCCTTTTCGATTAAGCATTAAGTTCCATGGATATTGATTGGTCAAAGCAACACCAATCTGACAGTCAGAGTTTTCATTGGCTATTTTAAAAACAACCGTTGGGTGTAAGTTTCATTGCTTCCGTTTTCAATTTCAATTCTGACGATTTTGTACTCTGCGGAGTGTCAAAAATGTTTTCACTATTTCGTGCAGTTTTAAATATTTATTACTTATAGTAATAGTGTACCTGAAAGGAGCGACTTGATAATGTTGCTTCTACCACAGCTCATCTGTTCATTGCTTTACGACGGTATAGAAGCCAACGATCACTGAAGTGGAAAGTTTTTAAGCTGCGGTGTACGAACGTTTTCTCAAAAATCTTTATCATTGACAGGTTTGTATATGTTGATAGAGTTTGGGCTGCAGTAATAGTAAGGGGTTACCGACAAGTAGAACTGGGGGGTTAAGGGGCTTTCCCTTGGAAGTTCTCTCTATTTACTTAGTTTACATTCACAAAATCGCCGTAAATGCATCTCGGAAGCATCAATTAAATAATCAAATATCGTCACTAAAAATAGCACTAAAAATATTTGTTTTGCCGTTGGAAAGCTTTATAGTTATATGATAAGTTATTGTAGAATTTTCTATCTCCAATTAATACGTAACACTGACTTTCCGTTGTTACTTTGAGACAAAGATTGTTAGCAAGAGGATCGTGGTGAGTTACGTCTATTTCAGGGCAACATTTGGCCGACCACCATACATTTTGACATATCGTGAATGAAAATCTGCAGTCTTCACAATCTGTTGTCATCACTGTGCGATAGTGGATATAAAAACCCCTGACCATGTAATCGTAGTGTATCTGATTGTACGAAAAAATTAAATCGTTTTAAATTTGGTGGTGTGTCATGCATGAGGATGAATGGGCAGTTCACAACCAAAACATTTCAATTCATTTTGGGGGAGATATATTTGCGGGCACGTGTTGTGTAGGTTGTGTGGTGAGGTGGAATGAGCGGAAAATATGGAGTGTGGCCTTGTTTTTACTTTAGGCAGAATAAACTTTATGCACCTAGTGTTTTTAGTTTGGGTCTTGGGGGCAAGCTTTTCAATTGTGGTTTTGGGAATATGCCCAAATTCCTAACTGTCACGGCGCCCACACTCTTCGTCTGAATTAGCCAACATTAAACCAAGCTCTGATATCGCGTCAAGTCACTTTCCATAAAGAGGAGACCTAGAATGAATGACTTGTTTAGCCAAGGCAAGGCGTTTTTTCGTGTGTTTCTAGGTGTTTCAACGACCACGTTTTAATATACTGGCAGTCTCTATATGAGTCTATACTGAAGTCGTATGCCTTCATTCATATTTGTTTTGCATGTTTGTATTCAGGTACTCACATGGCTATGTTGTTGACCTTGATGAACTTGAAGAATACAAAGAACCAAACATAAGGTGATTCGACGACCTCATATAATTGCCTTTTTTTAAATGTTTTCTTCTCGTACCAGCAGTTTGATTGGGCCCTTGTACTTTTTATCTGCACGGAGCATGGAAGTAAAGCATTTACCCAACCGAAGGGCAATTCTTTTAATTTTTAATATTTGCGAGCAGTTCTTTCTCGTTTGTTGAACTCAAATTGATTTAGATTGAAACAGTGTTACCTAGGTTTACACTAAAGTGTCGTCTGCTATCGTAGAACGACTCGTTTTTAGAGCCAGCGCCATCACAACTGAGTACAGACGACTGATCTCTAAAAACGACTGGATTGAGCTTTCCATTGCTTCCAATAGCGAAAAGTGTGGTCACGAATACTAGCACCAAAAGTTCCACCATGTTATGTAACATTGTTTATAAGCTTTGCTTGATGGGAACTAAAATGGCGTCCAACGACTGACCTCGCTTTGAGACGT
>JAAAKL020001935.1:0-28289 GCA_010016065.2 Carybdea cf. marsupialis auct. non (Linnaeus, 1758)
CACGTCCCACGACGATTCTCAAACTGGTCTCAAACTTCTCAAACTGAGGTAAACTTTTGCAAGTCCTTTGATTTGTATGATTGAGCTCTACAGAAATTTATTGAGCATTGTCGCAACGGTATTCTTAAATCTATTTTTACTGTATATGTATATATATATATTCATGTACATACATTTATGTGTGTATGTAGTGATACGATGTTTTTATGTATAGGTCTGAAGATCTTCAAGCAGAAGCTACAATAGCTTCCCTAGCAAAACACCACAGGCTGCTTTATCTAGCACTTCTACTAGTGCCCTCGCAAAACAACAGACTGCTCTATCTAGCACTTCTGAATTTTTACTTTCCTTTATATATACATGTGTGTGTACATATATATATACATGTAAATATAAATATAAATATAAACAGATACAAAAGTCTAAATGTCACCTCAGCTTATAAGATTTCGTTTAAAAACTTGTACCAAGTATACACTTGATAAAGATGTTTTCAACAAATGCTTGTTAGCTGGCCTCGAGGTATCTTTGGTTTCTTCATAACATTTAGTGCCATTTTATGTCATATTTTTAGTCTTTTATATACATACATACATACATACATACATATATACTCTTAAGTTGTGAATACATACTAGAGAAAAAGAGAAGTATGTCATCAACGGGACTCGAAGACATTGTATACTCATAGAACCAGCATTCCCCTATGCGTATAAATAATATATAATACTCATTTAAATGCACAATATCTTTTACGTTTCGATATTATCTTCTTTTAAAATTATATTATATGATATACGTTTGTTTTTGTAGCATACTCGGTTGTGAGCGTAGCCTATTGCTCAGTCTGAGTGAGAAATGTCCTGGGGAGAGAGCACATTTTCACGGGTGGTCTCCCGTTGCCTTCCCCAGCCGATAGTCTTTATATCGGGTTAGGCCGGATTCGAACCAACTAATTAGTGGTATATAGAAACCAAAGCGACTAGATATCTAATAGTGTTTCACGCGTTGCTTTCTCATGTAAAAGAATCTATACCATCACTATCTTAAATAAGGGGAGAAGCACATTTTTTCCTCTTACAAGTTAAAGATGTTGCATTTTCGGTCTGGAGCGAAAGAAGTAAACCTGCCAGGAACGGATAACACGTAGTATATAGAACTACCGCAAGGCGTGCATCTTATTTTGCGTTAGAAGCTTATTTCAGAGTCCTAGACACAAATCAAAAGTGGCCGAAAGGGCAATTGCAAAGAAAATCCTTGTCTCCATAAAGATCCGAGCTTTAATGCCAAAGAAAAGAAGAAGAAAGTGAAAGAATTACAAAATTGCCCTGCTGGAGGAAATACAACGTCTCCAGACACCTCGCTTCATAACCTGAACTGGATTGCGCTGCACGAAGTTATAGATGTCCTACAAAACCCCTCGGCAAGTAGTAGTATCAAAAGAAGCTTCCTGTCAAATCACAACTACTATACAAATACTCTCCAGAATGTCGGCAACTATGGATCTCTCCTTTTTCTACCATTAGTCGCTTTTATGACAGGCGTATTTCTTCCTTTCATCAAGCGTGAAAGTCCAACTAAAAATTTTTCTCTTGGTCGTCCTTTTCCTTTCGAACCCTCGATCATTCCTTCTAATAATAGTTTTACCACTTCTCTTCTCTTCGTCTGATGTCCGAATAACTGCCACTTTCTGTCTTTCAAATCTCTTATCAATTATCTCCCCTCTCCATCACTGGCCAACATCGCCTCATTTGTCCTCCTCACTGTCCAATGTATCTTCGTCTCCACAGCAACCTCGCGATTGCTGTTAGTCATTTTTTATTTGTTTTTCTTTTTACTATTAAACGTCTTACCCAATCGAATACATTCACCATGCCTTTCTGTGCTTCCAGTTCTATTAAAATTCGCAGACATGCGCATTCTACAGCATTTGAGAAGAATGGAGAAGTAGGTTTCTTTGTAAATAAATCTAGTTTTTATGTAAGTTAGCATATCTCTTATTTTCGCGAGAATCGCTTCTTATTATCAATATTTGAGATATTTACGACAATGATCTACTCTAAGCATCTTCCACTTTCTCGATTCTAATAACTTCGAAATATTACCTTTTAGAAGTACCGCAAAAATATCCGTCTATTTATGAAGGATAATTGACACCTAGACCGTAGTGATCCACATCATTTCACTGTAATTACCCCTTCGTTGTCGTTGAATCACTTTTGCGCATTTTCTCTCAATAATTTATTCTGGCATTAAGTTTTCAAAGGTATACAATTATCATATGCTTTGTTCAAATTTACGTGGCACTTTAAAAATGCTTTCAGGGGAAGGCGAAAGCATGGTATTTTTGCAAGTATTATCACAAATGCATAGGTTGTTGAAATTAATTAACTAGATAGCGATCCTCCTTAGGCCAAGTAATATAGAACAAAGGACCTGGCCTTAAATAGTGCTTAGAGCTGAATAAAATTTCCACCGATAGAAGACTAGCAGGCAATTTTGTGACTACATGAAAGAGACAGGATGATGCCATCACAGTCACCCTTGTACAGTTGTTAGTACCAACGATCTCTATCAGATCCCGATGGGGTAGTACTTGATAACACTTTACTTTCTTTATCAATCTTCCAGGGCTATAACAGGGAGTAAAAGAAGTACCTAATATCTTGATGTACAAACGTATTGCATCGATACCATACATATGTTGTGGGAGAAACAATACAACTCTTTAGCATGCACTTTCACTTTTAACGCAGAGGTGCCACATTGACCTCGTCTTGTCATGTCAAAGGTATGAGGTATGAGGCGCCTTGTTGCTATCGTTGCATAATAGATTACAAGTCGGTGGCACACTTTGGAGATCAAACTTACAAAAATTACCCCTCCCTCCCCACACATACCAACCCTCATGACTAGCTACATCTCCGGAACATCGATACCCTTCAGTGTTATACCTAATATATTCCAAGCTCATGTATCTACTAAAAGAGGGCATTTTTATACCAGTGATAATTTTTCTCTTTCAGGGTCTAAAAGAAAGAAAGGAGCTTCTATCAGAGCTTCACGCCAGCCTCGAGTTCCATTTACTCCGTTTCAGCAAACTACACTAGAAAAAAAATTTCAAAGGGATCACTATTTGACATCTCATGCAGTAGCTGAACTTTCCCATCTTCTAGATTTGCCTGAGCAGAGAATAAAAATTTGGTTTCAGAATCGCCGAGCTAGAGAGAGAAGGGAACATCAGACGAAAGACGACCAGCCCAGTCTCTGACCATCGTTATATTGTCATCATCTGTTATAAGAAGGACTAACTGGCTTTGAAGGTCTAGCCTAAAGCCTTTTCTATTGATCAATAGCTTCAGCTGCATAAATACTTAGAGCAACTGGATTAGTGAATAGCATTTTCGGATTCGATTGGCGCTGCTATCAAACAACATTACCAGTTCCAGGGTGAAGAGGAGGAGGTTAGACAAAGGTTAAATAGTTCAGCCGGCGAGAGAGACCCTTGTTATTTGTTGAAAAGGGATTCTTCCCTACCAGTAATCAGAATGCCAATGGATGTTAACCTGGGGAACACAAAAAGACTATGTTGGAAGTAGGGTCGCTAAAGAAACCATACGATTCAATTGAAAGGGGATTTTATTAGAAACTTGTGTAAACAGAGTTTGAGAACACAAAGGCCTCCTTACTTTAGAATTAAAGACATCTGGGTTAAGCTAAGATGCTCGGCATGTCTGACTGTTTGATCCGAATGAAGAGTGGGCTATTTGCACCCATTCCGAACGTGGGCGTCTTCTGCTGGCAAACATTTGCCTCTTACCGCTAACAGAATAAGACCCTAGAATGCAAAGTTGACAGTACTGCAATGCATTGATTTACGCAAAGTAGACAGCAGGATGTCAAAGACTGAGCTACAATTTACTTTGAGAGACGCAAAATGGTAAACTTTTGGATGTATTGGAGCCATTAATTACAGCAAAGGATGGAATAACCCTTCAGTCAAGGGAGTATTTGATAAAAGGGTCATCTTCAGCAGCTCAAACGTATTTATTGTTAACGTAGTATCAACAACTCATTTAGACTACATTCAGTTAAGTCGAGTTCTAGCTTTTACGTACAAAAATTGCGAATTCTTTGACAAAGAATCACAAAAATCAGAACAATTACAGTAAAATCAGAAAAACCAGAAAAATAAGAGAAAAATAGAACAAATCACTAAAATCCCACTGAAAAACAACAATGGTTACAAAATTGTTAAGACCCTAACATTATCTAAACGGTGGTTTAAACCTTTCCCCTCGTTTTCAGCCCTTGCAAAAACATCAGTCAGTTCTCGCATCCTATTCCAGAAATAACAACTATCAATATCAAACTGACCTGTAAATAGCAGTACCAGCCTAAGCAGGTTTCTAGAAGCTTTTTTTACAGATGAGATAACCTGATTCTGCTCAGAAGGGAGCTTTTAAGACCGCACCCCTCCTCCCTCTCTCATCATGAAATATGGTAGCTGTAGGTCCCACGGTACTAAACTTCTGCATACTTATAGTGCTATTAGCTACTACTAAAATACTGAAAAACTTAGGATTTCTTTGCTGTTGTTAGTTAAATAAATTCCTTCTTTTCTACCAAGGAAATTTATTAACACTGTACAAGAAGGCTTTTTGACATAATTTTGTGAAACTCCAATTTTTCTTTAAAGCTTACCTATTTTTGATATGACCCTGAAAATAGCCGGGGGTGTGTGGTAATTTTTGAAGCAATTCTGCAAAAATGTAAACATTAATATATTGCTATTGGATGACAGATATTTTAAAAGAGAAAGTCAGAAACTTTGATCTCTCTGATAATTATAGATGGGAAATGGTAGCCTAAAGGTTACTGGGGTAGAATTCTAATCCCAAAGTAAAGTAGGTGGTGGGCGCGAGCCTGGAACGTGCTCTTATGTCAAAAAACAAGAGGGACTGCTCCTATTGCTCATTCTTTTCAACAGAACCCACTGGTATACCATCACACTCTGCTATACACAATTTTCGCAAACCAAAATATCAGAAAAAAGCGAAGGAATAACCGAAGGTTGCAATAAGCATAGAGCTTTTGCTCGTGAGTCTAACGTAAGCAAAATAGGA
Organism: Carybdea cf. marsupialis auct. non (Linnaeus, 1758); assembly: GCA_010016065.2. Classification (NCBI taxonomy): domain Eukaryota; kingdom Metazoa; phylum Cnidaria; class Cubozoa; order Carybdeida; family Carybdeidae; genus Carybdea; species Carybdea cf. marsupialis auct. non (Linnaeus, 1758). The sequence goes on from JAAAKL020001935.1 coordinate 5,127, forward strand.
AGATACCTGTGAAATTGACCGTTTCTATTTCGCAGGCCTACTTTGTATAACATCTGCTCTTATGGTACTAATCTTTAAATAAAAGTAGACAAGACTCTGTAGCATATTATCTTAGGCAACTATTCAAGCCGAAACTTAGCTAATCATAAAAATTTCATGAAGACAGGGAGATACCCTCAGTGGTGAAAAGTTGCATTATTGATTGTACATTTTGCCTAATACACTTTAGAGTTTGTTTCTAACGTTCGACATCTTATTAATGGATAGCAGAATTGATACTGGGCTTTAATCATATGGCAGGATCGCAAGTCAAGAAGTTGGGAAATACAGAATGTAAAAGTAGTAATTAGGAGCGCCTCTTTACTTCGCTATCTTTTCGTCTCAGAGGGAAAAGTGATTAATACAAAAATATAACAATTTTAAAGGTAATCCAGGAAAACTTGAATTAAAGTTTGGAATTTAATATCAAGGCCATTCAGAAGATAGGCCAAGTGCATCTAGAGCAGCAGACGGCTTTTCCCTTTTGTTTGACATTCGAAGGGGCATAAAGACATTATTTGTTTCATTGTAAACAAGGAGCAATTTACTAGGTTTTATAACATATTGAAAGATACCTTTTTCTTCCTTCTTTCCCTACAACCTGCCCACAGAGAACTGAGCTGCTTCTTCAGGGCGTAGGGTGGAGCAGAAGGTTGGTCCATACTGGAAAAGTTGAGTTTTATCATTAAAACAATACAAATGGGTGTCCCCCTCAAAATTTTCGTGACACCGACAATCTAAATCTGGACATTTTTGCTGTTACATATATTCCAGGTCGTTGATTATGCCCAATTAAGAAATAACCTTTCTGATATAAAATTATATGTCGTGTTTGAAAGTTTGATTAAGAAGTGTGGCGTTGAATTGATTAAGAAGTGCATATTCGTGAATGACATCTATTCGATACGAAACGGTATGGCGTATTGTGTAACTTTTGTTCCTTACAATACCTTTAAACAGCACTGACAGAGGGCTACCCCCCAAAATGATAATGACGTACCAGTGACAAAGAGGGGGTAATTGCTTCCTTGAATGGTCCTTTTTTGGGTATAGGTATTTTATGTAAAGCGTTTGCAGGTTTGTACTACAGTTGCTAATATGCCTTGTTATTTATTTACTTTCGTTCTTCTGTAAAATATGTAAACAAAATGGCGATGTAGATAGTTGATCAGAAGAAGTAACATGTTACACTTACGATAGAAAAGAAGGAAAGAAGAGATAAATGCGATTCATTCTCTGTAATCCTCCTCTTGCGAGCACCATGCCATGAAAAGACACTGAAAAGAAATTTGTTCATTTTTTCTTTTACTGACTTCTCAATCTAGTAACAGTATGCGACACTAACAGGCTTCCTTCATGATTTAAATCATAAATCGTACTAAATAGCTGATTTATTTCTGCCCGAAAAAAATTGGATTTTCACAAAAAAGATACTAAACTAAAACATAGACGTTAACTCAAGGAGTTTCAACAAATCAGTAATCTCACCTTGAGTGATAATCTCTGCTTTAATAATCAAATTTTGATTAGTAAATACCTTAGATTTGTTCGATGGAATAGTTTTTAACAATATTTCATTTGTAAGAAGTAGTTTAGTGCCAGAATATATCTTTCGATCGTATTGGAGGCTGCGTCCCCCCTGCCTCCCCTGCTCCTACACCTATGTAAAATAATTGGGACACACAACAAAATAAGACATGAAATGCCTTGATGGAAGATGTTTTTAAAATTCAAGGCCTGTAAGTTTCTATATTACCAGATGCCTAAACATTTTGCGATATCATAAAGGTGGGCTTTCAAGCGGTGATTTTGAACAAATCAGCATATGTTAAGGCTATGAGAATTAGCCGTAGAGAAACATTCTGCTGATTGCGTTGTGCAAATTTCACATCGATGTCTGCTTTTCATGTGCTTAGGACATCCCAATCGTGCCTGTTGGGAAATTTCCCCCTGTAAATACCTTGTGGAGGGACAGAGTGATTATCACAGCAAGGGCTTGGGTAAAATTGTAACTCAGCTGGGAAAACATTGTAAATATATTTCTTCGTTTGTTAAAAACAATGTAGCGCTTCCTGATTTGCAGATTTCTGACTGACAGTTTTGCCTTACATTTTTTGTTTAGGTACCGGAAAATGTTATCAACATTGTTATTTCTAATAAGATTGCCGCCTTTTCCTCTACTCCTAACTACAGTATAATTCAAACTACGGAGCAAATTTGAGAGCAGAATTTGAGTGCAAAGTTTGCGTTTTGCAACAACACGAGTGACCAAAAACTTGCGACTGATATTGGTAGAAATATAATTCAATCATCTCATTTCCTATAAATCCTACGCGAAATTTGTCAACCTTCACTACGGACGATTGCTGTGATCAGTGTCTGACAAAAACATTTAGCACAATGAATCCACACCTCAACGCAAGTTTCAAGCTTTGCACTACTGAAAAACTGCTAAATATCCCCGTCGAACCTTAACAAGCTCTCGCAACTCCAATACCGCGTTAACAGTTACCTAGCATAGACATTCACAGACTAGTAAACAAACAAAAAAGCCTTAATTGATATAATTTTTTTCAGCACTAGTACAATCTTCTTGTAATTATCTAAGAGTTTAAAATATGATTCTAATCTTTTCTTCATCATTGATAATCAAGATAGCACAAATTAAATAACGAGCTGCAGTAGTACTTCAAACATGAATTCCTCAAAACTAGAATAGTTTCACCTTACTCTCGTATAAATAGAAGAAGGAGGTAAACAGGTTAAAAACCATGTTTCAACATTCAGTTGTGCAGGGAGCTACGTAAGATACGTAAGGTGAAAGAGAAGTGACGAGCCAATAGCTCTTTACGATAAGCAGTACACAGTGATTGACTTATTTAACTTCATGTAATAATAGACAGTTGTTGATTTGTTGATTTGAAAGGATATTAGGGATGTAGAAAATATTTCACCAGCGGGACTCAAATACAAGCCCCTCGTATTCTGGATGTTTACTAACACAGGTAACCCACAATCATAACAGGCCCTATTTCTATAATCACTCGATTAGTTCTCATTCCAACATCATTGAACATCGGCATGAAGCTCTACGTTTTAGATCGAGGTTACTCTTTCTATCTTTCTCAATTGGAAGAGCATACGCTGCGAATAAGTTGGTCAAGGATTTCATCTTTTCAAAATCTGATTAAATCATGTAAATCCTCTCGTTGCCTAGTTTTAAAACGTTTCTTCATTACATAGAACATGAAAAACTGCACAAAATAGCAAAACGTTTAACATCTACTTTTAAATAACGTAGACATTTTTTGAATGACGCTTTTCGTGGGTTCTCTTCATTTTCACAACAATTATGGAGTAGAGGCATGAGTAGAGGCAGCAGGAATTTGGACATAAGGGAGCTCACATAGTGAGATCGGGACAATTTCTACAATAAAAGTGGGCTGGAAACAGCATACTCTAAAGTGCGTTCGTTGGCAGTACGAAATCCTTCTGCTGGCAGAGAGAGGGCTTGTTTAGATGGATGTAAACAGCTCCCAATAATTTAAGATGATACTCCGAGCGAGCTCTATACAATACGGTGAACCGAGATTAGTTATAATTCTCGGCAAATTCACGGTTTAGTAGCAGATGCTCCGCGGTAGCCGATTGCATATCCGGTGAAGACTGTCTTCCTTCTTGCAGGTGCTGGCTCGTTGTGTCCGTTTGCTTTTTATTTTGATTCGGAGAACTCAGCGAACGTGCTGTTGGATCATTTGAAAGAGAGTTTGAGACGTACTCCCACCATACCGTGCTCCGCATTGGCACTTGAATTGGTAAATTACATTACTTAAGGAATGGGATGGCAAATCTTCTCTTTTCGTTCTCAGTAGCATCTGAGTACTTGTGTGCACATCGCGCAACTTACAAGCACCATAAGTGCTCTCCACTGACCATTACAGGTTACGGGCGGTCTGTTCAAATGAATCACCGAGCCAAGTTATACGTAGGTAAACAAGATATTTTTATGGTCCAAGAAACTCTTGTTCTTCCAAATTTCTCTCGATGTTTCTAATGCACCACTCGACCACCCTTTCCTTGTATCCATCGGCCTGGAAAATTTTACGAATTATCTGGAGCTCCTCGGCAAGTTTTCCCGGACTACAATTCTTGTGAGCACAGTGGAGCAGACATGAATTCAGGTTCACTTTTTGCTTATGAGAACCAATTTGACTCAGTAACCAGAACATGAAGGAACGATATGCAGTTGTTTCCCTCAAATTCTAACGTAAATTTTATGGATAGATGTAGAGAATTAACTTGTATAAGAGTTTTATATGTTTTGAAACATTTTGTACCCTACAATCGTCACAGTGGCACATCAGAGGAAGGGCCTAAACACCCTCAAAGTGATACTTCAGGCCTTCCTCTCCAAGAGTTCTCCCTTGAAATTCCCGTGTGAGTATCCGATTTGTTAAAGTACAAAACGTCAGAATACCGCTAAAGCAGTAGAGTAAAATTTTATCTCCAGCTATTCTTTGTATTTGAGATGCTGGTTAGAATATGGTTTTTGCTTGAAACTGGATATACGGAGATGAGTAGGAATTTGAAATGGATGAAATGCATTCGGGAACATAAGAGACAAAACTCGTATAAAAGCACTATATCACAAATACGAGATGCTTCCATAGGGATGAAAGAGTAGATAATCAAAGTTGTATCCATTTTCCAGTACAAAAATATCCTTGTAATATAGTCCAGTTTCATTCTTCGTCTCACATTTGAGCTCCTTGTGGGTTATTGGATTTTAGCCTTGCTAAAGTCAATTGTCCATTGAGCATGCTATTTAAGGAAGACTTTGCATCACTACTTAAAGTCGCTCCCAACACTCGCTTTCAAGGTTTTACCTTATCCCATTCTTAATAAAACAATGATACTGAGCTACTGGTTTGCACATCAAACTAAAGTGGAATCTCATTTGCAGAATCTGTTGAACTTTAGATCAAGTTAAGACACAGTAAACTGGATTTTCTTCTTTGGTCACAGTCTGGTGGTTCATGGCAAAAGTGTCCACTTTATGGAGATCTCTACCGCTTCATGGGGATTCCACCGCAAAAAAAATTAAATAGCTCAATCCAATAAAGGATTGGTGCCTGTTGTTTCAAGTTTGCATAGTTATGTAGTCACAAAAAACATTTCCCGCAATAAATTGTATAAACTGATTCATAGAAAAAAATCAAAGAGACATTAAGCGTGCTGCTTCAAAAACAAACAAACAATTTCTAGCTGAAATCCTTGACTCGAGGATATCACTGGATACATTGGGATATCTACATCAAAGGCAAAGATTACAGTTTATCTAAATACCACGAATAAAGTTTTCTTTGGCTGTCATTATTTTGGAAGAAAAAAAGGTGGAGACGTTCCACTAAAAATGGTGAAACTATTTCATCTCTTGCTGAACATTCTAAACTGCACCATGAAATACAAAGTCTTTGGAAAATGAATAAAAAAAGAGAAGGAGGATATGGCGTAAATAACTCTGTTCAGTTAAAGTTGATATTCATTTCAGGGGTTTTTGATGGTGAATAGGAATTTTTTTCCATCCATGCAAGGAATTACTCTCTGTTTTATGCAGCTGTCCACGTTACTTTTTGTCCGCTTTAGGTAGACCCCACTGTACAAAGTCTGGTTATTATTAAGATTTATGATATTTTTGTAGCAATTTCGACATGAAGAGAAATGAAGTTCAGCCCACATTTATGTAATTTATGTGGCATGATTCACCAATCAATAATACCTCCTACATTCATAGCATCTGTGTATTGGGTTTACTTAGCTCAAAACCGCGGAATGCCGTAAGATAGACAGAAATGTAGGTAATCCGCAACCTCAAATTATAAAAAACAAATCCTCTTGTAAAGTTCATACCCATGCAAAGCAGCCAAAACTCGGAGATTTTTGTGTTTTGGTAAAGACAAATTAGAAGCAAAGGCGTGCTAAGTATTTTCAGAATTCTCTCTAAAGCTTTATTTGTGTAAAGAACGCATCCTATGGTTGCTTTCTCGCAACGAAAAGTGTAATCTCTGTGTGAGTTCGCACAGCCTTTGTGGTTGTAAAGGTATTGCGAAATAAACCTATTTCTCCAGGAGTATTCATTCATTTTCAATGGCACGCTAGATTGTCACAGGCCTATTTTAACACGTGGGACGTACAAGCAGGACAAGAATCACTCCTTGTATGTCAGTTAACCCCGGATTCTAAGGAGACAGAAAAGCCCCTTGAACTCTAATGAGAAGTCCTGACTACTGTAGATTAGTGCTTGGCTTCGTGCAGAAATAATAGAAGTCTTTTCTATACAGAGTAGAATGTGGTAACAATGCTCTCATCAAAGCATGCCCACGCAACAGTCACTAAAAAGGAGGGCACCCATATTAGTCTACGGTTCATACAATTTCCAATTCTATAGTCTCCAAGAGGGCATTTGTTTCCCAATCTCTCCTCTTACTGCGAGTGGAAACAGTTTGTGACTATCCTCTTGGCAGGTGATCAGAAAGTAAACGGTAGTTTTCAACATTTAAATGCTGCTATTATATTGCAAAAGTGTAGTTGTAATGAGATGGAAGAATTCCTACGCTTTAAGGCGCTTTTCTCTATTGACGAATTTTGGAGGCGATGATCATGGATGTAGCCAAATAGGATTAAAAAGATATAATTGTTTGCTTTCTTGGGAGAGGCCTAGTTCAATCAGTGTTTAGCGTTGCTGCGCTGCATGGGAGAGAACTGAGCGTTAGAATTCAAAAAATAGGAATAAAGTAATAGTGAAAATTTACTGCAATTCTATAATTCATTTTACCAAACGGAGGTAGCATTGGGGAGCAACCTAACATAAACCGATTGAATAATTCTTTTGAGGCAAATTGTTAGATGATTCAGGGCATGTTATAATTACTAATGAAGAAAGTTCTTAAATCGCTGTACCTTACTCGCAGAACGTTTTGCAAACTTTAACCCTATTTTGCTAGAGGGGTTGGCTTTTAGCACTCCCTCCTCCGATAATAATCTTTTGCCTGCCATTTTCGCCGGTGTCAGAGACTTGAAACTTCATAAAGTTTACCATTACTTTGTCTATCATAGTGGCATTTTGATGTTGGAATTTTTGGCAAATCTGCTCAAAATTTGCGCTTGAAAAGTTGTAGTTTGCTACAAAAACGACTAAAAAAGTTTTAAATTCAGAACCAAATAATGCTTCGGTTTCTTTGTTTATTTAGTATTTTGTAGAAAGAAATGAAATTCTGAAGTCTTCTTGAAGAAACACTAAGGATTTGAAGAAGAAATTGAAAATGGCCCAAACTTTGCAAAAATGTGATGTCCAGCGTTGAACGATGACCTTGGTAATCGAGGAGACTTATACCTAATGAGATATCTCTCCAATGTCCAAACCTTTACATAATTGTAGTAGCAACTGATACTGCCATAAGTGCATCAAAGTTATCTAACGTCGATCTTACCGTTTCAAAGTTACATACCCCGTCCGCAGCAGATTGAGTTGGAAAAAAGCCCAAGTGGATAAGATTCAGGAATCAGTCATGTAAAGATGCTGGTCGGTGTTTTAAACCCAGTCAAACCGAAGTAGGCTTGACAGTATGTTTACGAAGCATTCGCCCATACCTTAGCAATCTCACAAGTCAAGGGTGTGTAAGTTCCCAGTATTTTACGTAATCGTTTACGTTTTGTCTTAAGAAATAAGGTTTCCCACAAATAGTAGAAGACCGAAACCAGAAGCAGAGTTTATTCGGGATCTTTACGAGCTCTAAGTAAAATGCATAATATTTGAAAGTGCTAAGTCTTTCTCAATTCCTAGCCTTTCCTTAATGCGAGATGGGCAAGTGAATTCGGTAGGGATCTCATATTGTGTTGCGAGAGTAAGGTGGCAGAAAGCTAGCTCGTTTACTGGACCCCTGTGTTCGTGTGGATTTGCTACGCAATCTACTGTAAATGAGCTGTAGCACGTTATTAGACTCGTGCAACACTCAATCATATCACTATGCAAGTGACCACTTTCAAGGTCTATAAAAGCTCGCATTTTTATAGAAACTTAAAGACTAGGCTTTCAAGGAGGTGAAAGAGGCAAAAAATTAAACACTACCCTTTCCCACAAAGACGTTGATGTAATGTAATGACCTTCACATTTGATCGATATCAATAAGTAAAACCAACTCAGTCATACAACGATCTCAAACTATGTAGTGCCCTAAGACATATTCGTATCTTTAGATTGTGAATTCTCTCTATGTATCTCGGTTGCAAAATTACATTATTTGTCATTTAAATAACATTTTAGCTTTCTTTTCTAGGTATTCCGTTTCAAGACACCAATTATACCATGGACGAAAGCAATTTAAACTTTTCCGGCTAACCAATAAAAAATCTTTTATGTAAATACTTTGGAAAGAACTGCAGAAATTCTATCAGCTACCGAGGAAAAAGGCTGATAACAAGAATTGACACGCCTTTGTTAACATCAACGTAAGTAAGAACCCTTCAATCAAGGACTGATGGATTGATCGTGAATAAAGTACGATCCATAATTCGATAGCCTTAAAGACCTAAAGACTGATTGGAAATAACCAAAAGGTAAACCTTGTACACTAACTTTATTCAGTTGAGAACGCGGGTTTCACAGAATCTCAGTTACTTCGTTTGATAATTAATTTCAAAAGCTAACAGTTTGTACATCCTGTTCCAACAGCAGAGGATGTAAATAAATAGATTATGATTTCCCTACGGAACAATATTGCGGGGAATTTCCTGTCTGCATGCAATAATGCACATAGACAAACCAGTTCATAGTCATTATTCAAAGTCGTTCAACGCGAATTCATGATAGTTGCAGTCGTAACTTTGACTTGCAAAGCAAGTATTTGTGGATGAGTTGGGTAAACTATTATATAGTTCAACTAAACATGACCTCAATTTCATATTTCTACTAGTTTCTGGTGATACATGCGGAAGATTGCTTTTGTAGTAAAAGATGGAGACTTGCAAATGCAGTCTGCAGTAATAGAATAGTAACCTGGCAACCCGCTGAACTGTTTGTGAGCAAACTTGGAAATGCTTACAGTTAATCGGCCTCTGCATCTCAATTCATTTGTTGGTAGTAGAAACATCAACAGGTGGTATAAAATGCAGTGTTTCAAAACACATGTAGGCGGAACTTTCCTGCGTTCAAGTAGTTGAAAGAATCGTTGTTCTCTTCATGAGTTACACTGAGATATACAAGTTCAGTTTTTTATAAATGTCAAAGACCAACCTGTAGAATTTCAAGACCCACTGTGAATCACAATCCTTTCAACTATGCAACGGGTCATAATGTTTAAAGTTGTTGTAATTACTCTATAATGTCATTATCATGTTAACAGCAACCTATTTGATCAAGGCAGTTGCAAATTAGAAGATATATCTTAACTGGAAGTATTAACGTAAATCTCATCACTAAATATCATATGCTGACAATGCGATAACATTTCTAAAATAACAAGGTAGAGATTGGACAATTATTAACTCTACTCTGTTCGAGAGAAAGGCTATTGGAAACCACCTTACCAAATGTTACCCCTACCATTTCCCGCACATAAGTGTCAAAGACATGAAACTTTCTAACATTTACTTTTTATATGCCTGTTGCAAAGTAGTAGTAGTTTTAAGATTAAATTGTTGGGAGATCTGCTTGAATCTTGCGTTTGAATAATGGCAGTGTGTTCAAGAAATGATCACAAGTGAAAGTACAAATGGCCATTGTCCGGCTCCGCTTTCCCTGCTCAAGCATCTTGAATTAATTGCCATAATAGTATTATCACCATTTTGCTTATGATCCATTATGCTCAAGAAAATGATTTTCAACAGTCCACTATAAGGGTATAGCTAAATTTGAATAAATAGACAAAAAATGATACAAGACGTTTACCGATATATCACGTTCACCACCAGCTGGGTTTATTTACTAAGTCAAAACAAAACGTACGCCCATGGACTGACAAAGCTGCCTCAGACAAATTAATACTCTTTCTCCTGTTTCTCTCGTCCTTGAAAGTACATACGACTTTTGATTCAGTAGATGCCTTTAACTTTTTACATAGGAAGAGGGTATTAAACAATATATGTATATTTGTATATATTTTACAAACAATGAGATTATAACGCAGAAAGTATCAATCGAGATTGACAAAGGAATGCGTATGAAGTACACTGGTTGTAGGAGAAACTACTGACTATTGGAACTGCCCTGGGACAAGGACAAGGAGGAATAGAGGAAGAGGGTAAATTTTGGATATATCTTCTTTGCGATGTATTATCAAATTGCAAATAACAACCGTTTCAATTGCGTCACGATGAAGGTAACGATCCCTCTTTCAAAACACCTCCAAAGTAAATTAATTTTAAGTCTTTTAACACAAAGGGACTCCGGCCTATGATATTAATTTAAAAATAGGTAAAAGCCTCTCTCGTGTTACAAAAAGTTAAATTAGCAGGTTTAGTTGGGAGTTTTAAATGAAGCAACTAACTGACGTAGCTTGTGTTGACATTCTTAGAGCGCGACTCGTTCTCGATTCTTGCATGTATGATTTGGCAGAAGGTGGCAACAGTTGCATCCAAAGGACAATCTCCTCTGCCTCGTCAAGCTTATATCCTGCGTTTTTAGATTTTTGTCGTGTAAATTCTTGAGGTTTGCATTTTGCCGGAGTGACATGAGTTTCTGCTACTGAACTTCAAAGTCTTGATTGCTAACGAAAGTGTGAATATATTCAGATTACTGATTTGTAAAAAGGAGAATGCTCGGAAAGAGTCTTCATAAGAGTCTTCAGTGAAAATTGGTCAAATTTTACATGGGTACTTTATTATATATTATCAGCACCGATGGGAGGGAGGGGGAGCTGCTGACGTCAGGGCAAGGGTAAAAAGGCGGCTCGCACAGCTGGTGAAAAGAGATTGGGGTGCTTCGTGACTGGATAATGCCAGGCAGTATGAAAGGTAGGATTTGCGAAACTGTCGCAAAATAGGCAATGCTTTACGGTTCTGAATGCTATATGACAGAAACAAGCCGACAAAAGGCGACTTAACATCATCCCGCGGAACTGAACGGAGTAATGACGATAGTATGCATTTTACTCCCCTTTCGGAATGGTTTCAGACGAAATTGAGATGTAACGAGAAAAATGGACGTAGATAAGAACAATCAATATGGTGAGCAGGTAAGAACAGGACTCTCCTTAAACTTTTGATAATGTGCTCAGTAGGTAGATACTTGGTGCCTCAAAACAGTATACGTTGCCTGCTCGCGGTTGTAGCATGCAGATTTGGACCTTGAAACCCTTTGTCAAAGAGCTGACCGATGAATTATATATGATAGTCTATGAAGTTAATAAGACCTGTGGGCATACTCACAACATTGGTTCGGAGTGTTTCCATTGTAAGCAGTTCCGCTGTTACGTTCTACAGACGCTCTGTGATTTTTCGTTCCCTATTTCCTTGAAGTACTTTACGTTCTAACTTTGAAAAGACGCAGCTCCGATTTTTCTAGTTGGAAAGTCTTTGTTTCATCTAGCCATATGAATAGACTTCGACGTTCACCTGACGTTCGTCAACTAATCTCTATGTAAATAGAGTAAAAAGTCAGCGCAAATCAGAAGGCTGATGTGGGGTATAGGTGCAGTGGCGTGGCCATGGGGGGATGTCCCCCAACTTCTCCAGAGAGTCTATCTCGCAATTCGTTCCAATTCGACCTTGAAATAGAGGTCAGTCAGGTCAGCACTGAGGATAAGCTTTTAGGTGGTTTGACATTATCAATCTTGTCATTATGACGTGGTTTGAAGATATAGTGTCTAGTTTACTCGATTTTGCAGTAAATCCCTCATAGGCCTGGTCAATGCTTCGAACGTTTCATTGGGCGAACTAAATTGATTTTGCCTCGTTGTCGCAGTAGAGACCTTTTCAAAGAGAGTTTATTGTTCTAGTTACCGTTAAATTCGATTGTCGGATGAGAGTCCCCCAAATTGACACGGCTGGCCACGCCCCTGCCTAGGAGTCAGGCAATTAGATCACATGGGCAATGAAAATTTCACGAAAAACGCATGGTCGAGACCGTTGTACTACTGTGTAACAGACTGACATGGTTGGGACATGCCATGTGTCGCAGCCCCCTCCCCCATCCGACCAAATGACATAACAAGTGATGAAGAATGTGAATGCCGCTCATGACGTGGGAACGGAGAGGATGTTAGTTTTTCTGTTTGCTGATGACCTTAAGCATAAAGGACTGGTAACACAGTTGACATTGCATCGTACATATTAGAAGGGATGTGTTATGGTGTAGTGGTCTTCAGAAGTGACCAAGTTAATTACTGTACTCCCCATTGAAGGGCTTCACAGGGGACCGCATTTAAAGCGTTCTTGCGAGGAGTTACAATGTGATGGGCCTAAGGGAGTCTATGTGATATGAGGAACTCACAATCGATATGTCAGCTCTGTGGATGTAGCGGTCTGGTCATCTAGCCTGCCCAAGTCAACCTACACACGGTCAATAGAAATATTTGTAGATATAAGTTTTAGCCGACACAGTAAGAAACCGAGTTGTTAAACTTGTGGTCGTGCAACTTAAGGAACCTGACATGGACGAAGCAAGCTATGACGAAAGGAAGTTACAGCATCGTTTATTTATGACAGTTGATCTCTTATTAAAAATTGACAACCAAAATTCACAACTTGTACGGCAGAGGCTATTAATACAATATTTTCCATGAGTATCTAAATATGCAATTGTTCATGAACCTATAATATTTACTGACAACCTACGATAAGTCTACCTCCTAATATCTATATGACAGGTGTATTACAAAATCTCACATGCATGCTCTACAACAGCGTCCATTTTACCCGGTAAGCTCCTTGAATGTTGCAAAAATGACAAACGTATCCATTTCAAAAATGCTTTCTTCGAGAATCGAGAGTAATTCTTAGGCTGCTCAGTCATAGGCGTGCCATATTCCAATGTCATCCGTCACACATCACACATAATTTCGAAATGGAAGAACTGGTAGACTTCTAGAGATCCCTACTAACTGTTTTTACGGCACGTTAAAATTCAGCACCATCTTTGTAAAGATGCGTCTGGTATCCTCTCCTAGTGACTTGCCATGTCATTACCGGTCGACGTAAACCATGAAATCTTATCATTCCACGCCTTTTTTTTAGAAAACAGGAGTTTGGGGGGAAATCTTGCCGATAACCAAAAAATCTCACCGTAGGGAATGTTTTCATTTGATCGAGAACAGTAATTTGGCACCATCAACATGTAGACCGGGAAATTATAACAACTTTCCTATTATTAACATCTGTCTACAAATGCAAATAGAAGAATGCAAAAGAGCAATTATACCTGATATCAAACAATATATATTAGTATGGGACCCCCAAAAGAAGAACACAAAAGCAAAGACGAATAAACGGAAATACGACTGGAAATCTGGATTTAGATAATTTAGTCTATGCCTGTAAAAGTGACGTGTGACGGCGTAAATCCTAATGCAAGGCAGCCTTAACAGTGGTTAAATATTTCGATCGATAAGGGGACGAATATAAATTATGGTCTAAAAAGTTAAAGCTAATAGATGTATGACACAGTATCATTAGTTCCGTAAACATTGTCCATACCTAAAAATAAAATTAAAAGCAAACAGATTTTGAAATTAAAACTACTTCAACTTTCAAGGGTAATACGCTATAAAATGAACTGACACGCTCAGATGCTAGAAATGAGCTTTATTTTAAATCAAGAGAAAGCGTGTTAAAGGGCGAGGGGCTATTAAAAATTCTCCCTTTAAGGAAGTGCGTACCTGGCAGGAGAGTGTTACTTGAACAAGAAGACATTTTCTAACAGATTCAATGAAGTCTCATGACCTGATCTTATCCAGCCATAATTTATTACTGTCTAGAGCCCAGTCCTTCACGCTATCGTGAAGTATTGACTTGTTACTCCGAACGCTAATGAAGCATTGCATACATTTGTGAGTGGTATTGATTCGAGAAGCGCAGCTTATCAACATTCATGATACAAACATGAACCCGCTTTATATAAGGCACAACATTTTGGATTTCCGAAACAGCATTCGAGAAAATTTTAACGATTACTTATTATGGTATTTGAATAAACAGTGCATTTGCTGTATAAAGCAAGGCACATCAAAACTTTTTTAAATGTAAAGCTAATTGAAAGTGGCATTTTTAAACAAGTTCTGTTGCAACTGATACAACGTTGAGAGTTTGAACAGTGTATACTAAAATCCGGTTTCAATAACCAGTTTGATGTGACTGAAATGTTACGTTTCCACTCCTGAGTGCATAACAGCTTAACTCCATCGAACGATTATTGATCTGAATGAAATGCAATTTATCCCTCGTTATAAAAAATGAAAAATTGATATTCGAAGAACCTACCAGATGGCAGATCAATGAAAAAGCGCGAATCACTGTCTTGTTGCTATAAAAACAAATCAAATTTGGCTACTACAAAATGAAACGGCGAGACCATACGTCAGTAGTGGAAAGAGGGAGGCCGATAGGACAAACAATAACGTTAAGATAACAACATGAAATAGCTGAGTGCATGATTCTCAGGCTTTATAAACAAAAATATGGCCAACTTAGAACTAGACCTGAGATCAAACAACCTTAGGAATCTTAATGTGAAAGTTGGTTCTCTAACCAGTGTATCCAGATTAGTTACCTGCCTCATCACCCAATAAACGTGTGCCAAGTCACAAAAAGCTGTACTTAGTCGAACATGTTTTTAGACCCAAATGTGTCACCCAATCTAGCATAACTGTCTCTGTACCGCAAACAAGACCCCAACTCGCTACACCAATATGAAAGGAGGCTTTTGGGGCGATTCATCCCCCAAAAGAGGAATGGTGTGCATTTTAGGAAGTATGAAGGTGCGTGTCAGAAAGTAAAAGCGTCTCGTCTCTCATTGTTCAGAATTCGTCTGAACCATGACATGCTTACTTATCGTTCATTTAACAATGGTGCCTCTTATTCAGATAACCAATATCTCTGTTTTAATAAAAAAAGTTGCTAAATTATCCTCTATTAAACATAATTATGCAAATTTACAACCAAAATAATTACAGATACAACGTCTATTCACAACTGAGCTACACATAAACGACGTTTTTTATTACAATTACTATGGCAACCAGTGCCTCGTTAAGATGCTATTGTTGACAAATTAATAGAATTCACCTTTGCAATCTCCGTAAAGTTAAATCGCGTTAATAATTTTTATAAAACGTAATCTGTGATAATACCTGAAAAGACCGATTTAAAGAACATTTGAAAGAGAACGTAGCCTTGGCGTCGATGCGTAACTTTTCATAATCTACAAGCTATCTGAAACCTTCCTTCATTGTAAGGGAAAATGTAGGATAGTACACTGCTAATTTATACCTTAATGTTTCCGCTGATTCACAATTTTATAACATTTTTGTCCTGAAGGAGCGAATTTGCAAGGGTGCTTAGCAGAAGGAGAAATTATCAAATTATTAACATGCGACATGTCACTTAGAGTTATTTTTACTACCACAACTGCCTATCCCCGCCTACATGGTGTGCAAAATAGCGAGCAAAATGTTACAAAACGATAACAAAAGAAAATAAAGCTATTCGACATAAAAAGATTTGCTGTTTTACCCTCCGTGGGAGCTTGTTCGAAGATGGGGTAATTGAGAAATTTTGTCGTATGGGCAGGGAATATACAGCCAATAAATTAAAGGCTGACTTGCAAACTACGATTTGTCGGGCCGATTCAGTCACGTGACTAAACCATGATTGTCGTGCGTAAATAATCTCGTTGTTAATCTACAGGACACCCTTGATCCTTTGGGAGCATAAAACCTGTTTCGGATTTGATTTTACTCATAAAGAGCTTTTTCTACAAGCCGTATTCGAGACCCTATTTAAGCAGGTAGAATAGGCGATAACCTGAGTCGTACGGGCTATATTCACACCGGAGAATCTCATAGCATTGCATTTAGAAAGAAACCACATATTCTTTAAGAGGCTGGTTTGTTTCTCAAAAATGTCAAAATTGTGGTAAAATTGTAAATCAAACGCACATAATTATCCTTTCAAATGCCTGCAGCGTGTCCCTCCAAGATGTTTCTATCAATAAAGAAGTTTCTGCTTTAATAAAAGGTATGCTTTGTATTGCGACTTCTAGTTGGCCATGTCAAAACCTTTGGAGCACTGCCAACGACACCAAAAGTAGGGGTAAGTCTGTTGCAATGTCAGAGACTTACTAAAAATTGGCCGGAATCATGCTGAGATCAATGGCCGCAAAATATGGCCCCTGAAGAATAGGCTTTACGTCATACTAACTGTAAATAGGCCCGACAAATCGTAGCATGGAACTCAGCCTTAACTAGCAGTGGGAAGAACAGCATTTGTCGCAATAACCACAGTACGCGCTAAAGAGATCGTCACCAGTGGAGATTTCAAGGTGAATCTACCCTTCAGCTCTACACAACCAACAGCATGACAGCAAGCACAGCTTACAACTCATTTTTGCAACATCCATGAGACTGTCTTGTCCCAGGATACATGCAGAATTACGATCAATTGGAGGTGTTTTGAACTATGGCAAGTCACTGTCCTCTCTCTGGTTAAATGGAAACTTTAACGTTCTGTTATTGGCATTTACAGGTTTTACATTCACAATCCACTGCCGATTCAATACTAACTATTCGATTTACACCAGATTTGCAACCTGACAACTTAAATGCTTTCATTTCCGTCGTTTTATGCACGCAACATTGGCACATATTTTGAAAATGCGGCGGATGTGCACTAGGCTTGGCATATGACCGGCAGAGTCCTAAACAAGCAGATATTTGGAAGCTCTCGTCGCTGCAACCATCCCTCTTTATTATTTTCTTATACGGTTCAGTTTTACACATAATTGTCATCCCTGCATTCTTCCATGCGTCTGACCACACTGCTGTCGTCATGTAAAACATAATAAGTAGTTTCAGAGCAGTCCTCAGACTCAAACTGACTCCTTTCTCCATATTCGTTGAATCGAAATAAAATACGCTCGTCACGTCTTTACAAGCACAAGTTGTATACAAGTGTCTTGATCAGGCATCAATGGTAGCGAATTCTGTAAAGATAAAGAGAAACTTTACATAACTACAGAAAGTACTCTACTTTGTTAGATGATACGTGTTATCATCATTTACACTTTCTATTGCAGGTAGGCCTAGAAAAATACTAGTAATGCACCACGATCATGATTTTGATGTCTTGAGTTGAGCTTGGCTGTATCCAACTCCAAAATACTACACAGGTTAACGCTATACCTTTCAGCACTTACATAAAACAGATTTCGCGTTTCTATAAAATTTCAATTTATTGTTTAAGTAAGTGATTGATTTCTAGACACAAATTTCAAGTCCATTGCTAAAAATGCTAAAAAATTATTACAACAGGCTGCCTAAATACTATTTGTGGGCTGCAATACAATGTTTCTAGATTGAGCATGTTCTTCCTACCCAAAATAGTATACAAGAATCATCCAGCGCCGCACTTTTTGCGATCAAGTTCAAGACTAAAGTGTTCTGATTTGACACCCTAACATCGGAAACTAGGACAGAAGTAACACACTGTTCCAGATTTGAGCTTTCGCTCCGCCGCCGAGTATCACAGACCGGACGTCCATCAAAATTCGTAAACAAACAAGGTCAAGACCTAGCCATGCTAAGAGGTTCTAGCAAAGTAAACTCGCTTGATTTTCTAAAATTTAAAGGTCTAGTAAGTGGGACCCCTTTGCAATAACTTACTACACAGTATTATTTTAGTACCTAAGTCTATTCAAGGATAACTGAAACGTTTAAGACAATGGTATAAAAAAGCAGGGGAAAGTGCGTTTTACACAAAATATTTTGTTAGAATTCTTAGGCAAAAACATCGCTGGAAGTAGGCGTTGTGAATAAAGGTCGACAAAACTCGTGTTGATAAACAAAATCATTAAAAGTAGAACCTACCGAAATCTCACTTGCCTTAAAAAATTTATGTGAGCCTGGTATTAGAATATCAGAATAAAATATTAATCAAAACTATGTTTAGCTGCCAACGGCTCCGTTGGAAGACCGATGGAATTTAGATCCCTCCATGAAAAGTGGGATAACTATTACAATCGTTCAAGACTTGCAAGTTCATTGCCAGTAGAACACAATGAAACTTCTGTTGACATGCAATAACACCATGAGATATCTTGTAACTACTTGATAATTGTTTCATTAACAAAACGTGTATGATGATAAACTAGTTCCTTTCAGTTTCAAACTTCATCGGCAGGTTATTTTGGTTTATAGTGAACGAGTCAATGTCAACCCTCGGTCGTTGATGATCTAAAATTGGCATGTATACGTCCTGTTCCTGTATTAGATGTGTGCTATATCATGTGCCTAGGCTTTTACTCGCGATTTTTATTAGTTTGCAAGGAATGTCTCGTAAAACGGAACCGCTATCGTCTTCGAAAGAGAGATAGAAAATACAAGAGTCTGTCTAAAAGCGATCTGCTAAAATTTTGACTTGCTTAAGAGACATTAGGGAGGCGAGCAAATTTTACGCCAAAATTATATCTATCAGCAATGTAATTGGTTGATTGATGAAGGTTGATTGACAAGCTGGAAAGGTGTATAGATGTTTGGTCCTCCCTTTGATTACAAAATCATCCTATGTCTGATTTGTCGCCTAATCTGGTAACACTGGCAATACAATAAACTATTGTAGCTGATAGGCGAGCCACCCAAAGCGTTCCACGGCTTGGCAATTACTTATACCTACCATAAAGGAACAATGGTCTAAGGCAAAAAAAACGATAAGGGGAAGTTTCGTTGGAAACGCTGGGCTGGAAATAAAAAACAAAATAAATGATAGAGATGATTTGTCACTACTTATTTATCATTGGTCAAATGAATCGTCAGGTAAGACATAGATTACGCCGAAAAGCTGCTAGGCTGCAGAAGAACTGCGACGTAGACAGTAAATCAAGCAATTTCGTAACACCTGTGTCTTTCCTCGAGGTGCTGCCTGATTTTGCAATACATGTTGTCAAAACTGTGATTATACAGAGCAACTATCTGCAAGGAGATGCCGATGATTAGGCGGCAAAGTCTGCAAATCCTTAAGTAGCTAGAATTAGTACTAAGAAACAGCGTAACACTATAAAACATCCTTGCTATCTTCCATACAAGTCTTCTTTCTGTTCTAAATGAACAGTGAGCTGTCGATATACATACAAGTGTATAAATGCCTACATGAAGAGACGTATAACCGTGCATGAATGTATGCATTTGTTAATAAATGTAGCACTGTGGAACACAGGTTGATGAACATAGCCGAGCGTTCAACGTGAATAACTTTGTTTGTTATTGTCATTGTGCATTTCAGTGCATGCATCTATAGATACATAAATGCAACATAGATCCATACGTACACACAAACACATACATACAAGAACAGAACAATCAAATGCAAAGCAGGGAAGTCGAGGATTTTACTACAAGGCATGCTGCAATGAGCAAAACAAAACCTATACGAAGAGAATTCCGCAACAAGGTTTGTTCTGAAAAGTTGCTTCCAAAACACCAACCTCTTACATCGGACAACGCAACGGTATTTCGAAGCCTCGCAACACCTCTTAACTGCGATGATGACGAAAGGGGTTCGGACAAATCTAGCCATTTCGTATTCAGTATTCCCCAAAACAGTATCCATAAAAAAGAAAAAAGGACAAACAAAGTACATCGGGAAACCGGTCAAAGAAAAGATGGTATGTCACGGCCCACTGAGCAAGAGACTGGATTCTAAATTTGGACTAAGACTTAACAGTAACGTGCATTAACGAGAATAACTCATATCCCCAAGTTTAAAAAAACTCGAGTGGCCTATTAATTGATTTATTACCTTGACTCACAAAAAAGTAATACACTGTAGAGTGTTTCACTCTTTACAAGCACTAATAAAAGACATAATTGTGAGAACTGCGGTGAACAATAGATAGAGGAAGTGAAGCAAAATGAGACGAGACAAGGCGCTTCTTTAGATGTATACATACTTGCCATGAGCACAAATTAAGTCGACATTGCAGATATTGTAGTGGAACTTGTTATGATTGCATTTAATGGATTATCCTTTTAACCTCGACATCTATGTTGCTAATCATGTAAAAACCACTTTTTAACAGTTCCTGGTCAGCCCATCAGAGGTATCTTTAACACTGTCAAGTTGCCCCCAGATACACAGTTATGGAAGTGTGCCAGAAACTAGAAGATCAAGTATTAATGTTTTCAGCAGAGGTAGGAAAAGGAGCTAGAAATAAGTACATGAAACAAAACCATAAGGCGGGTAATTGCCCTTAAAATCCCATCTTTATCCTGTATTGTACGTTCTAATGTGCTATTTCAATATTCTATGAATCCCACAACATTAAGCAATTAGTCCAAAAGTCAAGTTATCACTAGCTAATGCACTGCAATTGAGACTCGCTGGAGCTACACTCAGTGGTCATATAGCAAATTCTTTGAGTTTTTCAAGACTTGAGCGTCACACGTTTTCGTAAGAGATGGAATCCCCGTTGCAAATTACAATCAAGGCAATCAACGTCAAAGATTAACAATCCTGTAGCTTGTCTTAGGCTCCGTTGGATAGCTACTACGACAAAAGAGATGCTAGCATCGATGGCTTAGCTTTTAGTTCAAGGTTAATGGATACATACAGTTATGTCGGCCTTAGAGTGCATTCCATCAAATGGGTGTTAAATAAAACTTTGATAGGAGAGAAGGACCACTGCAGTTAACTCGACCCAGGAAGTTAATTGAAAAAACAATCACGAGAACACCTTCGGAATTCGACTACTGTTTTCATGTACACGATAGCTTTCCTTAAGGATCCTGAGGTTTCGAATAAAAATGGAGTATAGCTTCCAAATGGGTTTCTTAACTTTCATGTGCTCAGAGTTATAGAAAAGGGAGAAGCTATGCCAGGGAGGGAGGGTCAACTTCTGAGGTACGACCAAACGTAATAAATTACCAAATCCCTCAACCCCTCTTCATTATTTTACCTATAAATAACTTTTCCTGTCTTCCAAATGCTCTTGCGCTATTATCATCAAATTAATCAGTGCAATTTTCTCCTTCTTCCAAATTTTATCGTCAAAAGTTGTGGCTTATAAGTTGATGCATCCATTCGGGTATGCCTTTACATATTTTAATTTATTTACTATTTTCACCATGTTCAAGGAGGAAGCCACTACTTTTCCCCTTCTTATGATCATCTATTAAAGCTTGCAGTCCCCTCTCCATCCTATCTCTAGAACATAGGTTTCCCACTTCACGAGTACAGACTACAGGGCACAAAACCTCTGGGATCGTGGCAGGCAGGCTCAGGGTCGGTTTGAACTCACGACCCTCCATATGTGAGACTGACACTCTATGCCACTAATGCCACTATGCCACTAATGTGTTTCTTATATCTATGTTTAGTAGCAAATAGATACAAGACGTTGTTCTGTTTTCTCGATGAAGGGAAAAACTTTAGCAGTTTACCGGAACTGAATCGACACCTCGTGGCGCACATCTCCTCTTCCTCTCTCTCCACTGTATCCGACGTGTGGCGTCTATTAAAGGGTATGTGCCACAGGAAGAGGTCATGAAACTGCCATCCTCAATCCAAAATTACTAACTCTTATATACTAAAACGGTGTAATTATGCATGAGCTGAGGAGCAATATTTGGCTATAAAATATCTTTGAATGTACCTAGCATTGAAACGACATTACATAAATACCACGAAGAACTTCATTTTAGATCAAACTTACTAACTTATTTGGTAGAAACTATCAACTTTCTAAGAGCTGCAGTACATATATATATAAACTTGGTATTGACGTTTCGAATAACTCGAATAGTCACGCAGACACGTCAGCAGTCATGGAATACATAGTACCTCAATAATCATGACTGCATATGAAGCTGGCGGGTATGGAACCTGGGACGTCTCGCACTGAAAACGCCACCTCAACCACTCAACTAAACAGGATTTATTGCAGTGATTGAGTCGGCTAGGATATATTTTTACATATAAACGTAGTTCTATAGTAATAAAATATTGTATAGACTGATGAAGAATACTGTCTCCGCATTAGCAGTTTCATGGTGGACAAGTCTTGGGTTTTTGATTCGACGTTCATCAGTATAGCACTGCTGTTGTCAGTGTGATATCGTACCTGAAAGAAATGCGCTTACTCCCCACCCGTACCAAAGAAGCTATTTTTGTAACTGGCTACATGAGAAAACCCTTTTAAAATATTCCTTAAGAACAATCACAACACAGGAAGATAACTGTTCGGTTAGAAGCAAACGTTACTGTCACAAATCGCAACGTCATTAGAAATACATTTGAAAGTATCAGCAGCAATATAAGGATGGCTTACAGCGAGAAGCATACTTGACGACAAGAACAACTGTTCGCAAATAAAAAGCTTACATAAGTAAATCACGAAAAAGCAACGAGGGACATCTATAAACTCAAAAACACTACTTCTGCTACTACTACTACTACTACTACTACTACTACTACTACTACTACTACTACTACTACTACTTCTACTACTATTACTGTTACTACCACTACTACTACAGCAACTACATCTACTTCTAATACCACTTCTACTACAGGTACTACTACTGCTACTACTTCTAATGCTACTACCAGCACTACTACTACTACTACTTCTACTACTACTACTACTACTACTACTACTACTACTACTACTACTACTACCACCACTACTACTACCACCACCAGCACTACTACTACCACCACCACCACCACCACTACTACTACTACTACTATCACTACTACTACTACTACTACTACTACTACTACTACTACTACTACTACAACTACTACTACTTCTACTTCCACTACCGCTAGTACTACTACCTTTACCACTACTACTACTACTACTACTACTACTACTACTACTACTACTACTACAACTACTACTACTACTACTACTACTACTAC
>JAAAKL020001936.1:0-28287 GCA_010016065.2 Carybdea cf. marsupialis auct. non (Linnaeus, 1758)
TTGAGTGAGTGTGTGAGTGTGTGAGTGTGTGAGTGAGTGAGTGAGTGAGTGAGTGAGTGAGTGAGTGCGTGAATGAGTGAGTGAGTGAGTGAGTGAATGAGTGAGTGAGTGAGTGAGTGACTGAGAGAGTGAGTGTGTGAGAGAGTGACTGTGCGAGTGAGTGAGTGAGCGAGTGAGTGAGTGAATGAGTGAGTGAGTGAGTGAGTGAGTGAGTGAAAGAGGCAGAAAATGAGTGAGGGAATGAGTGAGGGAATGAGTGAGGGAATGAGTGAGCGAATGAGTGAGCGAATGAGTGAGCGAATGAGTGAGCGAATGAGTGAGCGATGAAGTCAAATGGGTCAGTGAGTCAGTTGGTGTGTACACACAAAAGTGTGAATGAAATGATACTTAATCTCATGTTCCGACATACAAAAGGTGCAGTTAATCTACTGAAAATACTTTCTTGAAACTTCTTTGAATATTTGAAATGAAAATAATTCCATGGATTAAAGCACGGCAGGTCATGTTAAAAGTACATTTGTTTCTGTTAGTGCTTAACTAAACTACGCTTGAAACACGCAAATAATTTAACACTTTCGAAACACGACGGTAACAAAAGCTCTTCGGGAGAATAATGTAATCAAGCAACCCTGCATGAAATCAGGACCGCTATTTTACTGTCAGTTGGCTTAATAAATAGACCTGATTGTAAAACCATCCATTATGATCGTCGTACAACACAAATATAACACTCCGTAGCATGCTTTAGATGCCATTTTACCACTTCAGAATGTTCCTTAGGGCCGCACTCTTTCATTGTATGCACCACCAATGGAAACCCATTTTTGTCCTCTTCATACATGAGTGATATTGCTAAAGACCGCTGCTGTCTGGTCTAACCGAACTACACAACAGAGGACCAGACCTTTATTATCCTATTTGTAAAAACATAGAACTAATTATGGGACCTCTGGTCATAATTTACGCATTGTCATATGCAATGAATTGTCGGAGCGGTCAATTAACTGCTTTGGGGTTAGAGAATAGAAAGAAACTATACAGTCTAAGGAAAACGTAACCACAAATCTTGAATCTTAGCGAAAGATGGATGCTAAATGTCCTGTATTCAGTGCACAGATAACATTTGCCACTTGCTTGCTCAGTACAACATACCACAGTTCAGTAAGGAGAACTTTCCATCGGAAGCCACCTGAGGTGACCGTCAGCCAATCAATAGCTTCTTTGGCCTGATAACGGTAGTCTTCCCTAAGTAAAGTCAAAGCACAGCACTGGACGCTGGGGTGCATATCGGTCGCTCAGCAATAAAAAGGAAATTGAGCTTTCTCGAGCATTGTATTTCAAACAATTTTCTTCGGTATGGTGTCTTCGAACTTGAAAGCAGCTTGGAGTGATAGGGAAAATTGGCAATACAATTCAATTGCTCAACCTCGAGTGATAAAATGATAGTTGAAATCCGGTTTGCTGTTTGTGCAATATTGTTTTCAGAAGACATAATGCGATCAAAGACCGAAATTGGGGGACCAACCCAATATGGCCCTTCATATCACTGGATTATGATGTACTCTGCAAAGATACCGTACGAGTAATACGTCAAACGGCTTAGTTATCGAATTAATAACAAGGCTCTGATATTTCTATAATGACTTGTAACATAACCCTTTCTTGCAACTCACCAAAAGAAATACTTTTGATGAAATGAAAAATGTGCGTCCGTGGGAATAATTTATAATCCCTGATGTCTGACAGAGTCAGAATAATTCAACTAGAGGGTGGCAAGGCTCGGTGGCAGATAGGAATTTTCGGTCACGTACACAATTAAACAAGGATAGATTTATGCATAACTTTTGAAGTGTTTAAACACACTCCAATCATCCAGTGTGAGGGGAGAAACCATGTCTTTCGGCCTACGTGTTAGAAATGGCCCCTAGGCTGACAGCTTGCTTCTACGTTAATAGGGCTGATGAAGATTACTAGTTGCTGGAGGGAACCTTTTATGATAGCTACTGAATTTTTGCACTATATACCATGCTGCAACATGTATTGTCTGGTTTAACATGTACTTTCTTGAGAGCTATTATTCTTGTCTTGAAAGGGTAAGATATCATTTAGCTTAGCAACCTTGACACCCACTGATAATACAGCATGCCACACCTTGCATGCTGAACATTTCGGGAGAGTTCTGCAATACAGAATTGCTCATTCAAACTTACAATATAAGTCACACCCACAGTATGGAAATGGATAAACATGTGCTATTAAGAAAGATCTGTTCACCAAAGACAACGAATACTCTACTTTTCTGATCAACATAGAAGATCTGTTCACGACAGACAAGAAATGTTAGACATTGCTGGTCTAGAAAAGGACTCTGGAGGCCCTTGTCAAGTCGTAATCTACTACTTAGTAAATTAACAGAAGAGATGTGAGGAGGATTTAACACAATACAGACTGGATGATGAACTCAGAGTTGCATTTCATCCTGTACACAAAAACTACAAGGTTGTGGCTATTAACATCCCCTCTGTCTCTATCTTATGCAATGATCCTAAAATGTTAAGCAGATTTGTCAGTATAAACATTCTTCTTCTGAAGGGTGTAAAAGTTTTAAGACGTCTAGATGCTCAAGAGGTCAAGGTTTAAAGCAGTAAATCACAGACTTATAGGCTCGGTTCTCTTACAATAAAGGCGGCAACTGGGAACAGTTCATGCACGGATTCAAAGTAGAAACTGATAACTCATCGGCTATGTCTTCGCAAGAAATATTTGTCCCCTGGTCTAAAACCCAAGCGAATGGAAGCAGACCCTCATGCAGCCAACTCCACGTGCTTAACGCCTTTACCACCAATATAGCTTATTACCACCCTATAAGCCTACATACACTTCTTTGTAGACTTTTACTCAGCTACTATACTTTTAAGGTGTGTTGGAATATCAACTATTAGGCCTTAACGGCCTGGGAGGTAGGGCAATCATTTCCCCAACTTTTACGCTTCGACAGGTAAAGGCTAATAAAGACTGTACTTTACAGTTTCGGGGACAGTGCCCAGATGATAAATACATAGAGGTATCAGTATGCTTGCCAGAATCAGGGAGTTACTTACAGTTGTAGAAGGAAAATTTTGAGTTAAGAGTATCGATTAACAAACAGAAAGCAACAAAGCCATAGCCTGGGCAACCATGGCTCACTTGGATACTTGTATGTTCATATCCAGATTCCTAACACTTGGTTTAGTTTGAGGCAACAATTCTAAAACAACCACTATCGTTAGGGGTCACAATTTGACACTTCAGGCTTAAATAGGACTAACTGGGTCACTCTCCTGTTAGCTTGATCAAGTCAAAGAATCTCACTCGCATCACAGCAAGAAGTCTTTTGGGTCTTCCCAACCTCTTCCCATAATTTTGTTGGGATCCTGAAAACACGAAAAGAAAAGATACGAACAGAAGACTATGTGTAGGTAATGAAACACATGACATCTTGTAGTCACACCCTTCAACAAACCTCTGAACGATGTGCTGAGAAGGGATTCATCTGTGACCCAAAAGGTTGCCAAAAAGAACTGCTCCATTAACTGTGCAAATTAACTAAGTGAAAGATAATGAGTGTGGTTGAGAGCATCATAGGTAACCGTGACATTCTAGTATTTTCAGGCAATTTCAGCTGGAAAAGACTGAGCCTTCTAAAGGAAAGATAAAATAAACCCAATTGGCTTTTATGCATTCCGTTACCCCTTTAATGTAGATTAGGCGGGGGTCACAATAACTGGACGGGAAGGTCTCAAACCTTATCGGAGCTGCGGTTGGATTCTGGTAAGAGGTATTCAAAGCAAGGTCTTAACGACTCGGGCACAAACCTCTTAAAGATATACCACTTGTTACAAATTCAGGGCGGGCAGAACTTGATAGCATGCTACATATCAATCAATCTTGATGCTATGAGATCAAGTTACATAATATGATATGATTTTCACTCGAGCGATGAAAAACTGAAATTTGAATGGGGATTTACAGTTTACTGTCATGGGTATAAGCTAAAGCTAATCATAATCAAAGGCATCCACCTCCAATTCCATTTCAAAAACGTTGTTTGATCTACGCAAAGCTAGTAAAATCCATGATCTATTATTAACATCTATCGGATTTTCTCTTTTGAACTTGGCCAACGCTGAGACTGACCTTCTTATCTTCCACAAAACCTAAACTTGCATGCAAAAACCTGTCGGGTAAAAAACAGCAGAAGTCTTGCTCAAGGCCTTCGACACTTAGCACCCCTGGATCGCCAAACCATTCCAGTCTGGCCAGTTACGCCTGTTCCAAGGGCCGCCGTCCTGGGTGTCGTCAATGTCATCCAGACAGCAACACACCCCTTCTGTTCTACTTAATGTCTTTCCTCGAGATGAAGCTTTTGTTTCAAAAGTCTACATGACCCGTGAGTTTAAGAAGATCAAATTGATCGTTTCCTCAACACTGTCATCAAAGAGAAATAAGCCTCGAACGGTCTTGCCACAATCTGTAACCACATTTACAACAGATTTCCTAGCTTATTGGGACGCCTGCATTCTTCTTGAATGCATCATGAAATAACGCGATAGCGTCATCTAGGTGAAGTGAAACTATACTTAATTCAACAATTTCACACTATTGTATTGGTCTCTGAGCATACTACTTAAGTTCGAGTCATTCAAAAACATTGAATCACGTTAACTGTTCTAAAAAATCGAAACATAGCCCTACTTAAGGAAGTGCATAAGATAAAGAACTATCAACTTTTACCAGTCCAACTTTCTCACCCTAAATGAAGAGGAAGCGTAGGCAATAGAATGCACCGTCAGTAGTCCTTCAAAAGTTTACACTTAAATTATTTCTCGAAGAGAAAACCACTGACTGGCTATTGAAAATCATAACTGATATTTATCTCGATTCGAAAAATATAAACATATTGCAACTTCATGTGTAGAAGGCTTTGCCAATTCGACTTGTGCACGGCATGTATGGTGTATAGTGTGAAACAATACCAGAAATAGTCATGTATTGTAGATAACCATGTGCATGTATGCCTTGCTACATGCAGCAAACGTCAATCTATTAAAAATGGTAGCAGGCTTCGATAATTGGGGGGGAGGGATATTCCCAGAATACGTATCGATATATTCAAGAGTCAGTTGCCAAAAAATACAACCCCACAAACTAACATAAAAGATTAGATCCCTCCGAAATGCACAAGGCCCAGTCAAGGCTTGATTACAGAGGTGGATATTTAAAGGCGCTCGTCAGTCGGAAATATAGCATAAATAGCTCAATCAAAACATAAAATACGTCATTTTCCGCATACAAAAGAGAAAGAGAGGAGAGGAAGAGAGGAGAGAAAGAGAGGAGAAAAAGAAGCTGCCAATGCCAGCGCTGGTATCAAACAACGTTCAAAGTTTTAAAGCATGCAGTTTAAACCACACGGCCACATGCTCCATATATCATGGTGAGTCTTGACGCGAGTGAGTCCTGCCCCACGGCATCCTATGAGTGTCCACTAGCGACAGACAGCGGTAAAATACTCGAATTGTTAAAGCCTACGTCGTAAACCATTGAGTGCAATTTACAGATGAATTTTAGAGACTTTTTTAATTAACTTCACGATGATACATAACTTAGGCTGAGGTCATTTATATTTATATAACACTATGTACCAATGTGTATGACGCACTTAAGTTCATATGATGGGAATAATGTCACCGGTACAACTGTTTTAATACCACAAACCGGAATCCACTTAATCATAAACAAATAAACTAATTGGCATCTGTAATTGCTTTTTAAGAGTTGATACATACTTCAGTCTTCTGTCATCATCCTTTATAAAGAGTGCATATGTTTATTTAGACAAGTATTTCATTGCGTATTTGACTAGAGCCACGATCCCTATTAGGTAACTCATCTGTATGTTAATGGTATACTGATCTACAGTGCAACCTCAGTGCCAGTGCTGAACTAAAACCTCACTATGACGAATCCCCTTTAACAATCATTACAGCATGTTAGGCGTTGAAATTACTTTAGTACTTTCTAAGCTTTTTCCAAAGGCAGCGCTTTACCAAATCTTAAATAAACCCACTGTTCAACTGTTTCTTACTAAAATGTTTGTTTGTTTAAATACTAAAGGGTAACTTCACAAAAGTCATTCAAACTACCAGAAGAAAGGTTTAACCGACGAGAGAAAAACCCGAAACTTTAATTTTGCAGCTCAGTGTGTATTGCCAGCATCAAAGTAAGATCTAACATGTGCGCCATATACAACACCTTCTTGTTTCCCAAAACAAAAGAAAAGGGGGTAAGTACCTGCCACAGCCCACCTCTACTATGGGGAGACACCCTGAATACCAAATCTATACAGGCATCACGAGTGAATAAAATTGTACTAGCTTAAGGGCACTCTAGGTAGA
Organism: Carybdea cf. marsupialis auct. non (Linnaeus, 1758); assembly: GCA_010016065.2. NCBI lineage: Eukaryota > Metazoa > Cnidaria > Cubozoa > Carybdeida > Carybdeidae > Carybdea > Carybdea cf. marsupialis auct. non (Linnaeus, 1758). Next base: position 6,435 of record JAAAKL020001936.1, read on the forward strand.
TATCATGGTATGTTTTGATGAAATCCATTCATACCATCTGACATGCACACAAAGGGGTGGGGGATGTTGAGACGGGGGCTTGGGTGTGATTGCCAAATACGTGCAACCATCCCTCGAATGCGGAATGTGAGATACGACATGTGACAGAAGATGACTATCTGATTTTCGTCGTCAACAATTGACGAATGATCAGACATAACAATGTTTTATATACAAAATCCATTGATAATCAACAGGTACCAGCATTGGAATTCCAAAATCATGCCACAAATACGCGCTCCGTCATTCAAATTGTTTTCTTTAACGGGCTTTCATTAACAAAATATATCTACGAAGTGTTCTGAATGCTTATTGTTATAAGGCGGGATACTCGAAACCTGCGATAATATACCCTATCATATCTCCTTGATAGCATAAGTATTTGTTCGAAGGAACGTTAACGTAATTTATACTGATACTCATAAAAAATGCTCAAATAATCCATCGTCAAACTGAGATGCTACTGCTCTGCACTTAGTAAGGAACTGCTTAGTTACTTAGCACGTCTTGTTTGTTTTGCCTCATTCTGACCACTAAAATAAACAGGAAGGCTTGACCATACAGCATGGGCCACCGTTACCAAAACTCCAGGTTATCATAGATAAATTTTGAGCTATCTCCCTTATTGAAACAAAAACGAGAGATTCTTCGTAGCAATTGATATAGCCCTGTCGGAATAGACGGCAAGTCGCCTTAGTTGGAAACGATGGCCACAGAAACCAATTACATGAAAACGTACATTGCTTTCTGTATCAGGGAACACTCTTTTTGTTCTCCCTTGTCGCATTAATGTTTGTAACAAAAAGCTGATCTGATTCACTTAAAAGAAAGTTGAGTGAAAACACGAAATTGGCGGTATTATGGAAAACGAGACTGAAATAAACGCAGTTCAGATTGACCGATAAACATGCGCAAGGAAGCTACTTAGCACCTGCCAGGTGTTTAGAACATAAAGCTAAGCACATGAAGAACGCAAAAGAGTGAACTTTATAATTTCTAAAATCAAATTGTAGCCAATCAATTAGTTACGATTTTGGCTAATTTCTGCCAGAACTGCCCCCACAAAATTATAACAGTAGACACTTTATAGCTGACTATATCCTGCAATAAACTCATTCGATTGTAGCCTTTGTACAAATCAAGAAGAACCCTTCAAAATCGACAGCATATGAAAGTATGAAACTGGGCAATAATATCATATCTCTTTCTATCAAGATACCTAGTATCAATCAGATATTTGGATCAAATACAGGCATTCTAAAACTACATCGCCAAATTTACGACCGAATAAACAGGGGGCCGATAAACAAGATTCGGATACTCGAGAAAGTACCATATGAAGTAAACTATACAGCAGCAACAAATCTTCATCTTGAAGGGGTTTTCATGGTTTTGTACAAAAAGCTACAATCCAGTGCGACTTCATCATTCGAAATCATACGTCGTAAACCGCACGAAAACAAAAGAGCATATTGTTTGAGGAATCTTTCTTTCTCGTGTGACTTCCCAACCTTACAGGTCTTTTCTGTATATTTTTTCGACCTAAGAAAAGCAGCTGACTCGGTTTTGTAACTCCAAAATAGAAATAACTTCTTTATGTCATTTCCTAAAGTGTATACTAGAGTCAGTGCTTGTTACCTCTGACAATACACAGCATTGTGAGAAGGGCAGATAGGTTTCTTGTTGATGTCAGCGTTAAAATATGACGTTCTCCATTTTGATACAATGACGGTATTGCGTAGGGCACTATTGTCTTCTCTTTTTACTTGCACGGTCCTGAAGGAATGGGTTAATCTTGGTCTTAACGCTCATAACGATGCCTTCATTCACTTTGTACTATGGACCCTCTCTTTCAGAATGAGAGTTTTACAATCCACTTATCACACTTTCCAAAAATAAATAAGAGGTAAAAAACCCTTGAAAATTGCGTTACGTAACTGGTTCTTTTTGCTACAGCAATCATCGAGAGTGAACTTAGAACACTTTCACGAAGAAGTACTAGGAAATAAGAGGAGTAGAACGCATTGTTGTTCAAAAATACGTCAGCAGCCGACGAAGCACATGATTCTTTACATTGATAAATTCAGCTTCCAAAGCAGCAAGTTGAAACAGAGCACGAGCTTTTGCTTTTCCCCAAAGAAATCTTGTTGGCAGTGGTCGGTGCAAGGGTGGTTCCCCTCGGCTGTTGGCGAATAGCCGAGCCACTTTTCGGAAACATCGATTAGGCTGTACAAATACAACTAACTTTAAATACTTGACTGCCTTCACTTACGATGGCCGACAGTCTCTGCGACGTGCGGTCTATACACTCACTCTCACAACGCGACTTCAATTTGTTAACCAATAAACAATTCGTGTGATAGGCATTACGGCTTTGGTGGCTGTAGGCAACAATTTTTGCGTCGAATACACGAATAATTTTTGCGTCGAATACACGAATAATTTTTGCGTCGAATACACGAATAATTTTTGTGTCGAACATGCTGTTACGTGTGGGGAAGTCACGGTTTCTTTTAACCTCCTTTCGAAAATTAACGAAACTCTTCCAATCCGCGTAATCGTGGACAAACTGGGCAGTTCATCGGTCCATATCGGTCCGAAAAACTGCCTAACATATTAGAAATAACATAGGCCTACTGTATTGTGCCATGATAACCCTCGACAACGCCTCGGCCAGTGTTAGCATGGAAAGTGAGTGATGCGTCACCATAAATATACTAAATGTAATAGTCTGCAATTAAATAACATGTTAATCCTGCAAATATATCGCAATTGATAATGATTCTTGTTCCAAAGGAATACATCAAAAGTCATGCTTGGTAAAAGCATCTTAAAGCCCGAAATGGTTTCCGTGCCTGAATGTAGAAGGTTCAAAATTTAGATAAACAACAGGTGCCGTGAGGCTATTAGACACCAATCTACAGTTCTTATTGTCAACATTGATACTCTTTGACTCTCCTATAAATTCCTTCTTGCTCATTATGTTTTCCGAAGTTATAGGAAAGATAAAAGAGAAAGATGATAGGGGCTAAACTTAACATCTTTCACAAACAAAAGATCACAGCAAAGAATTCAAGTTGGAAGTTTCCCACGTTGCTAAACTTTGGGGGATAACCTTCGAGAAAAAAAAGGAAATCAGTACTCTGTATTCCCATTTGAATGCCTGAAGATGGTTACTAAAGTTACACTTATAGAGAGTTCTATAGTGCCCACAAAACCTGGGCATATAATGGAGATTACTTTTAAAAAACACTTTTCGTTGACATACTACCATTTATACTACCCCTTCCGTCCGCCCATGAAGGCCGCCGGGTGTTTCATGTACTTAACTGCCTGAAAGACCAAAAAGATTTGGTTGGAGGCCTTAAACCATGCGATGGTTCAATGTGGAAAAAACAGTCCTGTCACTTTTGACTGATTCACCAGTAGCAATGCAATGCATCGCAACCGTTGACCCAGTGCGAGCAACGAACTTATGACGTTAAACCGTACCCCAATGAACGGCATAAAGAACGCCACCCATTTAAGAGAGTCCGCAAAACTACATCCGTGAGTGTAGTCCACAGTTCTCCGTGAATGTGGTAATATTACAGGTTATTCCTACAAAAGGGGGTTAAAACAAGATTCCCTTTTGATTTTGCTGAATATGTCTGTAGTTAGTTGATCTTGCTTAAAACACAGAATGTACAGCACAACTTACTGAACATCCTTCATGTGATCTCGCCACACTTGATATACGCCTACCAAATTTGTTATTTGTTTCTGCTCTCTTTTCTACTTGGGGCAACTTAGGGTTATCCTAGACCCCAGGAGCCAGTCATTACATCATTCTTCGCTAATATTTTACTCAACTCTCGCCTTCAATACATCCGCCCAGTTACCATCTTTTTACTGCCCCTGAAACAAGAATCAGTACCTTCAATTCAGTACGTTGAATAGCAGATGGGACAAAGCCGCCTTCACAAACCGTATGTTGGAGGTGTTTCCAATTGTGTAGCACATGGCATCGCTTCTTACAAATCATCTCATAAACTCTTTGTACGCCAAGTGTTAATTATTATTTTGTTCCTTTGTATCTATTTCGAAACATATTGCCCAGATGGCATGTGTATTTCTAAATTAGAATCAATAAACTTTCTTAACGATATTACCAGTTGTTTCAAGTAACATCTTGCTCATAAATGAGGGTCCTGATGAACCACTTATGTCTTGTTGCTCAATGCTCATATCGTTATTGCATCATAGAGAAATGTGATGTAATGAGGGGCATCCTGTGGTATCTTATCAGGAGAAGAAAGAGTAATTGCTTGCGTTGAAATTTTTCAGAAACATTACAAGAAACAATATATATATATATATATATATTTATTGTTTCTTGTTACGGTAGCAATATATTGCTACCGCACTGACCTTTTAATTTGAGCCAGAAATATGGCTTCATTATCAGAAAAACTGCCACAGAAAATAGCAACACGAGGTTTTAGAAATTGCACAACATGTATCACTCCTAACGTTAGTGGTTGTTTTGAATAACTTTTACTAAGAGGATTGGTGCCCATGGTGAAATGACGGGTTGAACAGTTGTACTTCAGTAATTATCAGCTCTTCAAAACACCTTGACTTCGAACCTTCAGACAGTCGTGCCAAGAAAATATGTTACGGGAGAGGATGCACAGGTAACATCTGGGAAAATTAGTGAAAAAGTAGGCGACCGCTAAGGAGGATCAGTGTGAAGTATTTAGCGAGGGTGCTAAAAAATAAACAATTTTGCAGTGATCCAATTGGCAGACGACGAGGCACCATGTGCAGCTGTGCCAAGCAATATCTGAATACGACACCCTTAAAACATCATGAAACCTGGTATACAAGATAATAAAAGTAGAAAAAGGTTTTAAGACTTATTAAAGAATTTCCATAAAATACAAATTACTAACATCTGTTTCGTAAACCTAAGGCTCTTATGTGGAAAGGAAATGATAATTTTTGTATAGTATAAAAATACAGAGCACGAGTGGTCAAAGAGGCAAATTAACCTAATGATCTGGCTATAAATAATAGTGGAAAATATTGATTAAGATAAAAGAAATTAACAAGTAAACAAACTTCTAGTATATTTCATTGCAATTTTCAAATAAGTTCAGAGGTTTTCTTTCTGATTATCATACCACGAGGAAGAACTGCCTAAGAAGTCCACACCTTATTCCGAAAACGTCTTGAGAATCACTTATTGACTTATGCTATTTCCCTATTTATCAATCATTAGATGCTATAAGTACATCAAGGAACATGAAGATAAACTGCTAAGCAAAGAGTAATAACTGGCCATGACACAAATCACGTAATTGTTTCACAAATGCAACCCAAATAAAACAAGATGTCTAACACATACGTATATTTTAGCATACTTCAGAATTAATTAAATTATATATGCTAGATAAAAACTGTGCTTCAAAAGTGTAACCTGATACTAAATTGATTTTGGTCTAAAAGGTATTTCTTTATGGTCGTGTAAAAAAATATTGGATAAGACCAACAACAACAACACGAGCAACAGTAACAACAGACCGAAGAAAAAGTAGCACGAATGACCATAGTCAAAAGTCCTATGAACAACAACTACACCATCAATTGCAACATCAGGATTCACAAGACTTAAACTGCAACATCATCGCCAAAAGAAGAAGGAAACACCCGTGACAACACAATAGTAACAAGAACCATAGTAATGGCCAAGAAGCAATACTCATGGTAAAGAAAGTTAGCTATCTGTAAGAAAAACAATCAAATTATTTTCTTAACAGCGAAACGTTTGTGGTATACAATATCTGTGATTGCCACCTTTCAAAATTGAAAGTCATTATTATACATACGTAAAATTTTGAAGAATAAAGTAAAAAATTCATTGCTTTCCACTTCTAATGTGGTAATAAACTGGCGGCCGTATCCCTAGCCAGAGTGAAGGCTGTACTCTTATCAATAAAAGGGAGACCCGATAACTCTTAGAACAAGGGCAGTCTTGAGAAATAGCTTTTCGCCTATCTGAGCAGGGTAAATGCTGTAAAGTTTGCCACTCTGCAAAGGTTATTTCCTACAATTCACCAGGTACCAATTTCATCTCTCAGTTCCCCAGTCATTTTATTATTTAAAATTATGCAATAAAATAAGAACCCTACACACTATAGAATCACCCACTCCTTAATGACAGTGATGACAGACAACGAAAATTAAACATAGTCTTGCTTGGATACCAGAGGTCTTCATTTGCTTGATTTTTTCAACTAACCCTACAGGTGCTGCTGATACAACGGCTGACCTGTTCCCTGCTTATGATAATCCGTAAATAAGTAAACAATTAATTATAAATAAATAAATAAATAAAACGAATACATGAATAATTCTTTCAGAATTACATACGGACGACATGGTAAAAATCTATAAAAAGCATATATATAAATATATATATAAATGAAATTCAGACTAAAAACAACTTCGAACAGTTTTGCCGATGAATGTGACTGCATTGTATTACTTATTGTCTCCATCGATCGACCATCAACAATGCACAAAGCAAAATTTGCAGATAGTTCCGAAATCAATGCATTCAACGTTTTGTGTAAATTGAGGGCATGCCAGTGCGATCCTTCGAATTTTTATATTATGGATGCATAGAGATTCTGACAAAATGTTTTATTTAACAAGAAACACTGTGTGGCCTTATATTAAACAAAGCAGCGACTTCTACTGAAATATCTCTTTGACGAATCCTACATTAAACAGGGTATTAACCCATACATCCTGCACCAACCGTGAAATAAACTAATATACCCAACCACGTAGCTATTCTGGCAGATTGAAACCAAACCATAAAACGCCGTTCTCTAAGATTACTGGGAGACAAAAAGGCTGTTATTTAATAATTTCGATAGTGTATGAAGGCATTGGCTCATTATGATAACAGGGTAGAATCCAGTATCAGCATCTTTGGTCATCTTACATACTGTTCAAATAAAAAATATCATTAATTTTGTTTTTTATTTCTGAACTACAATCTAAATGATAATGAAATGTAGCTACACTGCAAACAGCCTTTCAGGTTTCATGCTTCGGAGAGGCGGGTATCTTTTCTGCCTCCCCTGCTAGGTTATCGAAGCATGGCCGCCCCTTAGTGAACGTCTGAATACGTTCTAATAGGATGTAACTTCATAATTGGAGAAGGTTGTTCCTTTGGTAGTGATTTCCTAATAGCCGAGAAACAATACGTTTCTGTTAACAAACCACCAGAAGTCCATTTTAAACAAGAATCGTAGTCACAACATACTTTGACAAGAAATGCAGGCTGGGTCTCACAGCAACGAGAGACTAAAGGATTTGTTTGCAAAACATAAGATTGATGGACTGTAACAGTTCAACGACCAATTTCTCACTATGGTTCTCAATGCTTGAGTACAAATGGATTATTCAAATCTTAAGCCTCCTTTTCACAAAGCGATAGCTATGCCTGCAGAGAGAGAGCGGTCATTCTAATTGTACCAACCAATAATTTAGGCTTCTCTCCTTTATAGAGGTCAAGTGAAGATAATTCTGTCCTCCTTGTATTAGTCAGTTACTTAAACCTTGTTTAAGTTTAACTTGGACATGGCTTAAAATTTTCACATTTTAACCGGTCTAGAAGGATATCTCATTTATTTTCAGCCAAAAAGCGCCTCAAGTTCGTCGGCTTCAAAGGCAGCAGGCCTTTTATCCATGATATTTTTGTTTTTCCTTCTATCTCATACTGTTTTGCTTCCAATTTATTGTGCCTTGATTTTTCTGTAGTAATTAACTAGAGAGGGGCTGGTAAGCGGTTTGTAGGTCTAATTTGAAACTAATAGTAGCAGTAAAATTATCATATTTTGACTGGAAAGAACATGTCATTCTAAACGAAAATTTTAGAAGTAGAATCTCAAGAGGGCAAAGACAAAGTTGTATGCTGGTACCTCGATGGAACAGCTTTCCCTTCTAGACTTGATACAACGACCTGAGGTTTGCGATTCGCATGCTAAGATCCGGTCCATAACTACCGTTTGTGCCATATTACCATGATATTATGCCGTCAGTCACATTTGATATTCATATTTTTAGCGTCAGATGATATCATGCCGTCAGACTTTCATCATTTGACCACATTGGCACACACACACTACCCTTCCCCGTCAAACGTAATGTCACCCAGGTACTGCGACAATGGGAATTTTCCGCAGCTAATTAGTAACAACAGAACCTTTTTAAGGTGACAACAGTAAATGTCATCTAACCACACAACGCAAATAATCTTACATCTCTTTAAGAACGCATTCCAATAACAAAGAAAGTACAGCTAAAATCCTTCTCTATGCTAACAGTAGACCAACACAGTCAACTTCTTAATATTTACTGAGATGCATCCCACTGCTTCTAATTCCTAAAAAATTAATCCATAATTCAACCACGGATGAAAAGGTGTTGAGGTACATTAGTATCTTAACATCAATGATTTAACCGAGGTGTAAGAGTTAGTGTTCCGGTAACTAAATCTCTCCAGCAAACATTGCGTGACCTCTAAGAAAATGATTCCAGGGTCCTATCAGACTTAATTGCAGTAATGAAAACTTGGCCACTGTAGTTTTCTCGAACGCTACCAATGACTACAAATCATATCTAGCTTGAGTCAATGGGGCCTTTTCACGTGGGTTAAGCCGAGGGCATGGCAGCAGAGTCACGATAATTAATTCACGGAATCAAGGATACACAGTCGTGAATCCATGTGGTTGACAACGTTTTTGCTTAAAGGATGGGGTCTGGGCCTATGCATGAATACAACGATCTGAACTCAAAATAAACACTGTCTTTTTATATTTCGACCTTAGAGAAAGGCTTCTATAACTCGTTTCGACGTTCCTCACCGCGAACGACAAAATACTGACATTGTACTGTTAGAGTGGACATTTTTACTGCCATCTGGTTAAAAAACTACATGTGCAGCAAACTACAGTTTTAAGCCTTTACAAGACAGGTTGTTGAGCACAACTTGTAGTTCTCGCTAAACAAAGAAGTCACTGAAAACAATGTACTAAACATATTATCTGAACCACTAAAATAACAGAAGACTTTCAAACAAAACAGCTTCTCGATTTAGGGTTAGTATATATCGTGTACTTTAAACGCCTGGCACCATAAGGTTGATGATGAAATAAAAGATAAAAAGGGCGACATCGCCCGCGCAGGTACATATCCACAGTAAAAAGGTTGGCAGGTAGTCCCTACGTACTCTGTTCTGTCGAAAACAATGATCAAAATTTCGCTAACACCAACATAAACGGTCTGAACTTCAATAAATAATTCATACGTCGATATCTCGAAAGTGTTTTCCTTCGTTCTTCTTTGAACTAAAAGAAACCACACGAACCTGTAGATGCCCAATGCAAGCATCTGGTCCCTTGCAAAAAAAGCTATTAGTATAATAAAAAGCGAAAGCAAGGTAGAATCAAGTGTTTCGAAATAGTATGTTGAACATATTCTCCCTCGTGTAGTTATGTATTATTTGACACATGTTACGTTTCACAAGATGTCTCCGGGCGAAAATAAACAACAGCAACGCCAGTATAATCAAGTCATTACACTGTCGATAACTGTAGACACATCTTCATATGTTATTTATTACTACATAATGTTTATTACAAAAAGTATGGATAAAAGAGATTACGCTTAAGCCAACACCTCTTTAATACTAAGTTTCGATCGATGGTAGATTTACTGTATAGGACGCTTTCTCCTCGGATTTTTTGTTGGTAATCAAAGAATGGTCTGACAACACTGCACGAGCACTTCAAGGCAATACTTGAAAGTAAATGAATGGCGAGTCACTTTAGTTTGACACTTATTAAAACAACAAAGGCAATGAAATTTAAGTCTTTGAAATACGGGTAGCCTATATAGAAAGATACGGAATTTTAATGCATTAAGTTTCATAAACTGGGTATCTGTTTCTCTTGATTACCATACACATATCAAGTCTGAAAAATTGTAAATGAAAATAAGGTTGAGAGCACAAGTACAACTGCAGTCACAAAGTTTGCAAGTTGCTTCCATGCATATGATAAAAAGTAGGCCTAAATTTCAACCAACAGTAAAACCTGGCTAATGTCAAGTGTGATGGGTACAGATAAGCTTTTTCACATTTTTCTTGATTTAGTGCATTGGTTTTTATCAGTGGTCAAACAAACACATGAAAAGGTTCTTTTCAGGTTAAAAGGATAAAGTATGAGAAATGGCTTTACCAACACGAGCTCCATGGTTTTAACAACATGCGCTTTCAGGGATGTCAATAGACACGAAATATACATAAAGGCATGAAACTATGGCTATGAAAATATGGCTATGAAAATAAGGCTATTTTGCCTAGCAACAAATGCTTGTATTAAATCAGCTTTGGTTATCGAACGTTGCAAGTGATTCTTTCGCTTTAGGCAGCATATAATTGTATGCTGAGAGGTCTTGTTTCTTTAGGAACACGATACTGCATAAAATAGCAATAGCCATCAACTGAAAACTTGGTCTTCGTAAGTATACGGCTAGGGGTAAAAACCCCCGATGTTCTCTGATATCAGTACACTCTAAAACCTAAGAATTACACAGCTTTAACTAGCTGTATCTGACATCAATATATAAAAGACTTCAGTGCCACTTAACCCATGAGGGTGTGGCCCAACGACCATACTTAACCATATGAAAGTATATGTTAATTGATAGATAGCCAGCTACTGTAGCGGTCCGTATAACTACAGTTGTTCTCAACAAAAGAAAGGAGAGTTGATTCTTTCAAGCACTGTGGCACTGAGAAAGGGTGTCTACTGGCATGTGGCTGCGGAGAAAATGTCTACTGGAACGTAGTAACGGCACCCTGCGAGCAATAATTACATTTAAATCCTAGTTGATCTTGACACTGTCTGATTTAACTGAGTCATGACAGAAAATGTTTCCTGGTCAGTCTATGACTTCCCTATTAAATTATAAGCCTTGAAAGAGTTTTCGTCATTCGCATGCAAACGACTTAGTCAAAAGTATCAAAAGCCATAAATGGGTTTGAATAAATGGGTATGGTACCTGAAACAAAAAACAACAAAGACAACAAATGAGATTGTCTGGGTCATATTAGCTGATACTAACCTTGTTTCTTCATCCTTGAACTCTACCTCACCAACAACATCCTCGTAATCTTCTCCTCCTCCCTTAGCAGAGCATTCAGATGTGTGAAATGGGATCCTAACAACTCCACGTGCTCCAAGGAGTCGTATGATTTTAATGGACAGTACTCCAATGGTCTCCATGACTTCATATTTGGCTTGCTCGAATGTAAAGACCCCAGGGTAATCATCATCCAAGATCGTGATTGTTGCAATAGCTGGCTCACCTAGTTTACACGAGGTACTGAACTTTCGGCGTGATAATCCACCTGCCCCTTCTGTAGTTGTCGTTCGGATGCCCGTCAGTTTCACGAAGAAGTGCTCATCCAGCTCAAATACCTCATCATCAACAATAGAAATAGAGATGGTTTTCGATGTTTCTCCAGGATTGAAAACTAAAGTGCCCTCGGTCATTTCGTAGTCACTACCACTCTTGGCTGTTCCATCTTCAGTCTTGTAGTCCACATAGACAGTGCTAAACATATCCTCACCAGCACGAATAACTGTGAGGAAGACATGCCCACAGCTCTCTATCACAGTGTATTCTGCAGGACTGAAGAATACCGCGGATCCACCTTCTGGGATGTTATGTTCAACGTCTTTCAAATCCATTGGCGACTCAGTAATACTCTGCAACTTTGAACTGTCCTTTTCTTTTGGCTTTAAAACGCTTCCACTGCCTGTCATTTTCCTTGTTGCCTCTATGCGGTAGAATGCCCGACTTTTATGCTGCAGTTTCAGATTTTCTTGCTCTACTAGACTAGAGAGAGTCTCCGCATCTGCATCCGGATACTTGCTTTTGGCTCGGTGGTAAGCCTCCATGGCAAGCTTCTTCCTTTGAGCTGATACATCATTTTTCTCTAATTCTTCGATATCCTCACCATCCACATACATTGGCTTTCTGTCATACATTTCGATTTCATTGTGATTTTTCTCGAGATCCTGACTAGGGAACTTCCCACCATCAACAACTGAAACTTGAACGATATCCCCATCACCTGTTTGAATAACACTTTGCCCATGCATTTTACCTTTCCTCATTTTCTTTCTTATATAACGGTAGAAATTGACTTTGGTATCAATAAGGTATGCAACGATAACAAATAATGGGAAATAAAGTAAAGTAATTATACCCTCCCATACTTCGATGATTCCTGGACTAAAAATTGAGATAATGAGGTACATCCAGATGTAGGCGAAGACTGAAAATGTAGCTGTAAAAGCAAAGACTCTTAAATGTCTTATCCGACGAACTTCGCCTTCGGGAATACAAGAAGTACATACAGACGTAATGATAAAAAGATTGAAGGCAGCTGAGCCTACAATAGTAGAGGGTCCGAGTTCACCAGCTTGGAATTTACGACCACATATTTCGATGACCGAAAGCAGAATTTCGGGTGCGGAACTACCTAAGGCCATAAGAGTAAGATTAGAAACTGTTTCGTTCCATATCTTAACAGTTACAGTCCTTTTTTGACCAGTGACGGGATCTCGAACTTTAATTTCCTTTTCTTTTGATGTGATAATCTCGATGGCGGCCATAAACCTGTCCGAGATAATTGAAATACCCAGAAAGAAGAAAAACATGGATATCATATAAACGAAAGCTCTGGCAGCTTTCGCTCCATTGCTGTCAGTATCTTTTCCCCATGTCGGTAGCATTACTCCATCCTTACAAGCTATCTTTGCTATATTTTTGCATGCCACCTCCTCGGTTTTATTAGCATTTGCTGTCCTTAGTAAATCTAAAAGAAAAACTAGCGAAAGACATAAATGAATCAATCGCCGGCTGGTGTGTAGTGAAGACATACTGAACTCCGTACGCTGTTATGTGGTTAATACTGTTGCTCTCCCTTTTCGATCAAACATCTGTTAAACAGCCAAGAAGAACACTCCACGTTGCCTTAGCGCAATATCATACTGGCCTTTACATCTTAACTGTATAACAAACATGGAAGAAATGATCGCATTGCTTGTGCAAAACAGAGGGTGTACAGTATGGTGAACAAAAACAATACTCTGCCACGAGTATTTATAATCAAACCTCGCTCTATTCAAAGAGCGCAAATTAGCATACAGTGTTGTAAGCAGCTGTTTTACTTTTCTATCATTCCCTAACTCGTTAATTATTACAAAGTACAACTACTCAAGTTTAGATCATGGATTGTACCTACACGATGCTGGATAATTTCTAGAGCTATGGTAAGAATGTTGAACGGGTAACAGTTCCCACTCTGGCAGTCAACTCCTCACCAAGACTGGCGGCGATGAAGCAGAACTAGAACGATGGATTTGTCAATCTGTTACATTAAACTGGCTCCTTGGCGCAAGGCAGTTGCCATTGAACATGCTTAAGTTATCGCAGCAATAACATGAGAAGGATAACATCTTCCATTAAAACAAACTCGAAAACAGGCACTGCGAAATAGTATATCCAGGCTACCAACGATGCTTTTAAATTGACTTCAGCAACTCCATCAATCAATTGCTCTTTATTCGTTCGAACTAGGAACTCAGCAAAGTTTATCAAAGGCTTTCGGTACAAACAATGATAGCCGTTGACTTCTCAATAGCTAGTCAGAAAGAACCAAGTACGGCAAAAGGCAATCTTTTCACAAAAATATCAGCTGATTGTGTACAGTTCCTTTATGTATGCCATCGAGGTGCCTCTCTGCACACTGGCAACACATACGTCCTGCCAAGAGACAAAACAGAAGCGGACGGAATCTTTTCAAACACGATAGAATTAAAACTGCCCATTCACAAATTTTAACATTTGCTGGTTGTTTTGTTAACCAGGGGTTTTCTCAGAGATCATGTTGATAAAATCATGACGAGAAGCTAGATGGCTAGCACGAGCTTAAATCAAGTTTTGGTCAGTCTGAACGGGATTGTTTTCGTTGCCAGAACTCTCCTTTAATGAGGTAAAGTTTGTTGTGGAAAGTCAATAGTTTGAAACAATATAATAGCGCGTTCTGGTTCGTGGCATTTCTTTGTTTGGAACATGTAATCTTGTATTGTTTACGAATTCTGGGTTTTACTCAAGAGAAATCTTAAATTGCCTGAGACCTGCAGCCCTGTTTGGGTTGCTGTGTGTTTATCATACTCTGAAAACGTTCGCTGCATATACTTCGTCTCCGCTGCTTCGATTTTCGTGTGTGTACATGAAAACAAGTTTGAGATTTCAAGACTTTGACAGGTTCAGTTCTGACAGAACTCAAAGCGCAAAACTTCTTGGGTTGACAATAGAACAATCGTTCATTCTGGTGACGACTTGCCATGTTTGTTTGCTGAGGGAAAGACCCAACAACAGCGAATATATTTCTAACGAAGACCGCTGGTCAAAATCGAACTGGAGGCGTTATCGCAAGATGTTCACTGCAGCCTCATCTCCGCGAATACCTGGGGAAAGACAAGCAACGACGGCGCACAGCAGAGGTTTCTGGAATCAGGGTATATTGAGCCGGGAGTGTGGCCTGTGAAGGGCTTGAAACCTTAATGTTGCTATATATTGTATTTTCTTTCAAACATTTTACGTGGAAGCAACTTAAAAGATCCCATGCGTTAGTTTGGCTCATCTCTTTTCTATTAGACTTCGAAAGGGGTTTAAAAGACAGTACTAAATTTTGTGTCTTCAAAATTTGATAACTGCGTTCGTGGGGACGTTATTGCCCCTCAAATAATCACCCAGATTTGGTTAAACCCATGAGGAGGCTGAACTATGCAGTTATCTTCATATACTGTGACGTTTTAGTTACTTAAATAGAGAAATGGAGACAAGGAAAATATTTTACTGTTTTACTCTTGTTTTATATGTAGCATTTATCATCCAGAATTTTTAAGATATCTAATTCACTTATATTGTACATAACTTACATGACAACAGTGTATATATGTATATAAGAAGTCTTTCTATGGGAATAGTTTCTTTCCGCGAACTGCTAAGCTGTGGAACTCTCTGTCGTCTGATTGTTTACCCTCTTCCTATAACTTAGATGCTTTTAAGTCAAACGTGAATTCCTTTCTTTTATGTTAGTTGTTCCTTTCCCTCTCTCTCCTAGTATCTATATTATTTGCCTCTATTCTAGTCCATACAATTAGTGGCTTTTGTTAGCCTTGTATGGTACTACGCCCATTAAAAAAAACAAAACGACTGAGGGAAAATACCGTTAAAGCGTCCGATAATATTGTTATAACTTCAATGTTTCATACTAAGATTCTGACTGTTTTCGTCCTGCAAGTTTCACGTGGACAGTAAAATAATATAGTGAATAAAAAAATCTCTAACATTTTAGTGAATTAGGATGTATGAAATAGAAGCATACAAGGATTGTAAATATATTGATAGTCCATAATAAGCAACAACAGAAAGAGAAAAATAACAAATGAATAAACAGACAAATAAAGCAAAGTGGGAAACCAAGAGAAGAAAATAAAACCAAAACCGTTAATCAACCCCACAAACGACTAATATAGCCAAGAAAAAACTGTAAGAACCAGGGAAGAAAGAAGAGAAAGGATTAAAAAAATTAAAAACCAGAGAAACAGAGACAAAGAATAATAAGGGAAACATTTGACACCCCTCTACTACAAAGAACGAACACAAAAAACCCAGCACCCTAAAAATTCTCCCAAAGCCCAACCTCCCTTAAAAGAACAAGAAGTAAACCCAACAGAAATAACAAAAACGTAATTCAACCCCTCACAACACACAAAAATTCCACGACAGCAAACCAACAAACGACAATAAAAACGGGAACAAAAGGATTTGTTCCGTGGATTAAGTCAGTTAAAATGATCAGTAATAGTGTTAACAAGATGTACTGCTCCATTTTTGTATCTTTCCGCAGAAATGATGACAAGATGGTCGTCTAGCTTCTTCATTCATTTTCCAATGGATTCTGTTTTCATCACGAGGTGTTGTTGTTCATACTTCATGCTCGAAGATGACCACGACATCTAGTTCTGTTTTTAGTGGCTGCACATATGGTTAAACAATCCTATTCTAGCACGGAACATGCGTCCACAGGTGTAGGCTGGTGCATGGCC
This sequence comes from Carybdea cf. marsupialis auct. non (Linnaeus, 1758), assembly GCA_010016065.2. Taxonomy (NCBI): domain Eukaryota; kingdom Metazoa; phylum Cnidaria; class Cubozoa; order Carybdeida; family Carybdeidae; genus Carybdea; species Carybdea cf. marsupialis auct. non (Linnaeus, 1758). The sequence continues at coordinate 22,724 of JAAAKL020001936.1, forward strand.
TCCGTTTTCTTTGTACTGATGGTGAGGCCGAACTTGTCACAAGCAGTGGAAAACTGGTCCATGTTGTGTTTCATGTCCTCTTCACTACAGAAATTCGGAGCACAATCATCAGCGAACAGGAAGTCTCTCAGATAAGTGTCCTGCACTTTGGTCTTTGCCAGTAACCTTCTGGGATTAAAAAGGTTTCCGTCACTGCGGTATCTTAGGCATATAGTACTTTCCACGTCATCTTGGTATGCATTTGACAACATAGCAGAGAACATCATGCTGAACAAGGTTGGCGCCAGCACAAATCCTTGTTTGACACCGTTGATAAATACAAAGGGTTCTGAGAGTTCTCCAACATCTATTACTCTCAACATCATGCCATCATGAAGCTGCTACACGATTCAAACAAACTTTTCAGGGCGGCCAAACTTAGCCATGATCTTCCAGAGCCCTTCACGACTGACAATATCAAAGGTTTTGATCAGGTCGACGAATGCTGTGTACAGGTTGCGTGCAGTTCCTGACACTTTTCTTGCAGCAGTCGACCATGTCGACTGTTTCTCTGCCTATACGAAAGCCACATTGACTTTGAGGTAAATCCAAGTGGTTGGAGAGCCGGTTATGCATTATGCGAGCTAGTATCTTTCCTGCAATACAGAGGAGTGAAATACCACGGTGGTTGCCACGATGGTTGTCACTATTTTTTACACCGTTTATTGCTTTTTGTTGTTGTTACTGTTGCTGTTGTGCGTAAGACATTTATGTAAGCTACATGTATCATAATTAGTAACGGATATACCTATTGTAGCGAGTATCCTGCTATGTGGTCAAATAACTTGAAATATATTGAAGAAGTTTAAAAAGATGTCGTCCTTTTTCTTATTGTCACCGGTGCTTTTATTGTTTTTTTGCCAATATTCTGCATTCTGATAAATTGTGTGCTATAGTTTAAAATCGTTTCTTAAAAAATCCACAAGTTCTATCAATCTGTTCATTATTAATGACCATTCTAATATATCTTGTTTGTAATGCTTTTCCGTGAACATCCATTAACAAACATTCAGTTTCATTCTTTATACAACTCTTCCTTAAGCAGTTCCAACTTCCCTCATCCCTGAAATTTTCTTTAGCCCTATCAAACTGTCCATGGAGATTTTTACTAATGTTTTGCATGTCTCTCTAGCTCGATTTTAGATATTTCCTTTCCTTCTCCTAACATACCTTCGTCTTTTACAAGCTACATTAAAACCTCATCAATTTTCCCTTCGTGCTCTCTCAAACTATTCACCTCTATCTTCACAAAATCTAAAGCACTCTACCCCCAATTTGTATTTTGATATTAAGTCTATCAACATCTCCTTTAGGATGAAATGCTCGATACACAGTTAGCAGTTCCCTTGTCTTTCTGTCCATTGCTTTACGTTCTTGTTTTGACTACTTGAGTATCCCAGCTCCATAACGTATCAATGACACCGCTCTAGAATCGATAGCTTGGATGGCATTTACTCCATTTAACTTTGATTTTAAAACTCTTCTTGCTCTCCTGAAATATTCTTTTTGAATCTTCTCCTTCATTCCTGTATACTTAAGCCCTTCGGCTTCCAACACTCTAAGATATTTGTACCTTCTTTCTACATCAGCCTCCTTCATTACTTCCCCACTTGGTAACTCTATTCTATGACTCCTGCTGCATTTACCTTTCTTCATAATAAGTACCCCACATTTCTCAATTCCGAATGACATACTAATATCTTCACTATACACTCTTATTGATCAATGTGTCTCATTATTTTTCAGAACTTCCAACAAATTTCAAATCATTTATAAACAGCAAATGATTTAATGGTTGATTTTTCCCTAAATCATGCCCAGTTTTAACTTGTCTAACGACGATTGACAATGGTATTAATACTAATACGAAACGTTATTGAGACAGAATATCACCTCAGAAAAATCCCACTATTGATTTTGATAATTCTCAAATGTTCTCCTACTTCTGTTAGTTGTGTTTTCCATTTGTTCATGCTGTTACTTATTAACCGACTTATATTTTCCCTAATGGAAAACATACTCATATATGTTCACATCCATAAATGGGACACAGAATCGTAGGCCTTCCTGTAATAAATCTATCCCCCTACCAAAGACTCGTACAATTCCTTAACACCATTCTTTCTATCCAGAGTTTATCCTTGTTGCCTCTTCATCTCTTTCGACAGCCTTATTTTTCAACTGGCAATAAATGTGACTGTTTCAACTGTTTGCAAATCACTTCACTCAACATTCCCGTTAGCAATTTCCATATCTGTGGTAAACACACAATTTGAGGCCATTATCTCTTTAATTTTATCCTTGACAATTAAGAAAGTTCTACCGTCAATTATCATTAGTATTATTATTAATTATTCTTATCATTACTATCTTTATTATTAGAACTTGACTTTGAAGATTTGTCAACAGATCTGTATAGTGCAAAACCTGCATTTGTATATGACAGCAAAGCTATGTGCTCCTTCAAGGCGAAGCTGTGCAAACAAATATGGGCTCACATTCTCACTAGACATCCAAAATGGTACGAGGAAGCAAAATTTCTAATACAATTGTACGAGTTCATATCTTGTTGTTAGGGTACTAAAGCTGCTGACAAAGGACACAGACCGTTTTCAAATCTGTCAGCGAGGTGACCTAAGCTTCAAATCAGAAGTACTCATTTGGTAAACCATCCCAAAGAATAGAATTCCTAATTAAAAGCCCATTATCATCGGTTCATATATCTACCTTTCCTGAATTCACGTTAATGTTTACAAAGTATTAAACCCCCATGTACAAGGTGCAACATGTTGTATCAACATATTGAACACAAGTCGTTCTAAGGGACCCTGTCTTGTTGTACAACTGGGTTTCACAATTGCGTTTTCATTTGGAACAACAAAAAGTTTTTTAATATATGTTAGAGAGAAGTGGGAGAACTGAAACCGAGGTTATTCTCCCATTCCCATCATACAATGTCTATGAGATATTGAAAATCCTCTCTTAGCTTCCCTTCCTCCGTCTCGTATGATCCTCATAAATGCATCGTCCCTTGGCCAATTTGCCAAAACACGTTGTGAGAAATAGAACCTCTTCTATTCTAAAATCAGTTGTAGCAACATGTTGCACAGTGTATACAGGGCTTAAAGAGATATCCAATATTTTTCCTGTTTGTAGTTGGATAAATTGTTTTCCGCTTGTTTCTACATTTTATAAGTAAAATCTCCAAACCGTACCATGGCAATCATTGTGAACTAAGAGAAACTGAATATAAAAGTTTTCACTTTTGTCGGCTTCAAGTCAAGATTAGATTGAGAATACGTTCCATCGACTCCCATAACTCGAAATTTTCTCGATAGATAACCGGTCTGGTCCTGGTGCCCTATCCCAAGTGACAGAAAGGGCTAATGGGAAATTGGTAGAGCAAAGATGATAAAACATTTTCCGAGGTTTAAGAGATTCTGAGATCTCCCTCCATTTTGTGGACCGGAGAGAGAGCATCTGGGAACAGAATCCTTCCTACGTAGAACCCGACTCAACGTGGCCATCAGGGCACTTTGTCCCCCTAAACTGTTATTTCGTATGCCATTGAATGTCATGTTTCAAGAGGCCAAATGCTTCCTCGATATTGAGGGCAGGAGGGAGTCCCCTTCTTTTCCACCGCCCCAATGGCTACGCGCCCGCAATACTCTTTGAAATTTATCATTTAAGAGATAAACTTTTCATTTTCACGAGTCGAAGGATGGAATAAATCTCGGGTTGGCATGCATCCTTGCAGTCTTTAGTTCTTTGCTGCGTTTATGCAGATTGTGGTCAAACTTAGTTATTACGTTCAGAACCTTACTTCACAACAAAACGCTCGCATTGGCGGAAAGAGATTCCACCAAAGCGAAACTTTTTGAAAGTGTTCTCCAGAGTGGAACAATTTGAAAACCTATTTTCTATGTTAACGTAGGTGTTTTTCCCCGGCAACTTCTCAAATACATTGACCTCATTTTGTCGTTTAAAATCCTCGGCAATGAACTAAACAGGACAGACGACATCGTGTTTATCATCTTGTTGCCAAAAATACCTTCTTTGATCTCCTGCCTGGAGTGTGATATTGCTTTTTTACACATGAAGATAACACTTCGACGAATCTTATTTAACGAGATTAAACTCAGGAGTAGTTACACGGCCTCGCAAAAAGTCGTTCAAAAATAGTTGGCGGAGTACTCGTGAGCAAGTGCAAAGTAAGAATAAAGTGCCTATAGATTTCAAACAACACGAGTTCTGATTGTGCCGCCTCCGTGTGGACGAATAACTTTTGTTTCGTTATCACACCGTAAGTTGGATGGACAAGGCCTAAATAATACACTCAACAGATGTGTGATTTCAAATGAGGACAGAATAGGGTATCAGTTTCTGATGCTTTGAGATGGTTGTCTTTCACAAGGGAGGTACTGGCAACCTAAACGTAAGGAGAGATGCGTGGCTTTACCTGGTCTAAGGGGGGGCGTTAGTGTAACATAGTCCCTCCTCTCCCCTCATCTTTGTGTCTGCATAGAAATATTTCCATAGTTCACGCTAAATGGCCGAACTGGAAGAGGAGGAGTCCTTTGGTTACATTTTTCTTCTCGTGGTTTTTCACGAATTACGATGTCTAAAGGTTTACCCACCCGAGACGGAAGGAATGTTCCATAACATAGTCCAGCCTAAGATTGCCCTACTTTAACGAGGAAACAATCTTATGAATATATCTATCACCCTTAACCCTTGACCTCTTCACCTTTCTACGGGATCTGCCATTGCACATCAACGGACCAGCAGCGCAACAATAATATCAAGACCCACAGACACCTTATATATGTGATAAGCAATTTATTAACAGCTCCCTTAGAACGTCCTCCCGACTTAATCCAATTGTTTAATTAAGGTTTCTCCATTGAGGTAAATATCGACTTATATTTAGCCCGTGATGTAACTCAGTGGATCTTTCCTAAACTTACTAATTACCGTTATAATTGAGTTACGTTTGAAAGACGGATTCAAACAGTGTCGTGACCACGGGAGGAGTACAAGTCCCACTACTTTTCTGAAGAGTCTCAATCTCCGATGAGTCAACATGCTTAAAATAAATATCACATCATCAAATTCGAACAGTGGCATGACCACAGGAGGAGTACACGTCCGCCTACTTCTCTGAAGAGTCTCAATCTCCGATGAGTCAACATGCTTAAAATAAATATCATATCATCAGATTCGAACAGTGGCGTGACCACGGGAGGAGTGGCTGTACACTTCCCCCTACTTGTCCGAAGAGTCTCAATCTCTAAAAAGTCAACATGTTTAAGATAAATACCGTTTGAGTTATGCAGTATGATCGAGGACATTGAGAAATGTTCTGGAGAAAGTCCTTAAATGCAGTTAAAATAGAAAGGCGGGAAATCCTGCGCCTGCCTCCGACTCATCCAACCCGCGCGGTCCTGGATTTTAGTCCGTCTGCAGCAGGATGGAGACGCCCACGAGGGGCACCTAGCACTCGATGGCTCGATGTCGTCGCCAAA
>JAAAKL020001937.1:0-22003 GCA_010016065.2 Carybdea cf. marsupialis auct. non (Linnaeus, 1758)
CTATGGAAGCGGATAATAGCAGCGATTGCAAAAAACGATTTAATCTGAGGAGTGCTTGTCAGTGGTGGCCGGTGAACTTTAAGTTTGGGGGGCTGAAACCATACACGAAAAAGCAATTCAATCAAGGTATAAAAATAACTATATTATCAAATGTAGATAAAGGGTTGCCAACAGAAAATAAATTTAAGATTTTCAGTCATCGTTTTGGGTTAGCATGGCAAACTGCCAAATATTTCTGGTTCACTGACAGTCTGACTTGCAGTCTTGTAAACACCACTTGAAAATGCTCATATCAATACAATGGCAAAGGAAAACAGAAAGTTCCTGGAAGATCTAGGGAAGTTGTTATTCAAATAAACCTTTTGAAACAAGCCAAGTGAAACCTCCTGTAATAGTTTGAAATATTTGATAAAGTAGGTTTATTGTCTTCTAAGCATTTCACTTCGAGTATTTCTTCGGTAATCAAAGAGAGAAATGGCTTGGCTTGAACGGAAGCGACTCTATTCATTATCGTCTATCTGGACCCAAAGGAGAACAATCGATAGTACCATCACATGGATGTTCAGTCGTGGAAACAATCTTTATGTTACAAACGCAATCAACAAAAGTATCAACAATATCAACATTACCAGTGACATTCGTAGCAATTTCAAAAATTGACAGAAAGTTATGATCGTTTGGAAGAAAAGTATATCCGTAAGGAACCTGACAACCAAAAAATCTTACATCAGGATTACTGGGGAAGCAGGTGTATACGAGATTTCATGTATAGGGGATCAATGGTGCAACCAAGTCTACATTAGCAAAACTAATTGTTTCTGTCGGCGAAAGTGGGAGTATAGGTATGTCTTAACTAAAGATGACACGGAAAATGCGCTCGTTGTTTATAGAAGCAAACTCACCATCATTCGGGTATAGAGAACCCTCGTTTACTAAAGCAAGAAAATGACAGCGTAATGACTAACGTAAATGGAAAGAAGCTGCTCTTATTAGGAAGATGTATAATTTCAATTGAAATAATGTTAGCCATCTTATCGCTGCTCTATTTAGCTGTACCATCCTTCATAATATTCTTGGTGCCCGTATCTTTAGCCTTTATATCTGAATTTTATCAATATTCATAATTTGTATTTCTTAGATATCTATTTTTATGATTATATTTTATTTCTTTGCTCTTTTTATGTCATATATTTTTAATCTAATGATGAACATAGAACCTGGTAAAGAAAGTGTAGGAAGACCATAGTGGCAAAGAATAAATACAAATTTGACAAACTCACATAATTTTCTTTTGAAATTTCGATGTATCTCACATCGTTATCAAAGAATACCAAAATAACATAATGTAGCAACCTTTAAGCAAAAACACAGTACAATACAAGAGTATAGAAAAAAGGTCTCAAAGAGAGAACAGTAAATGTTAAAAGAGAGACAGGAATAGAGTTCTGGAATAAGTTTAGAACCCTAACACTCGACAAGGTTTGAGTTTCGACAAAAGCAGACTTTCATTGAGTACCAAGCGAGCTAGCCGTAAAAAAGAAATCGAAGTGAGGCAAAGAACAAGTATAGCAACAGTCATTACAATGCGAACGAATACTGGAAAAGGGAGGGCTAGAAAGCTTTTTCCCAGTCAAAGAAGAAACACCCGGATGGTTTGACAGGCGCCTATGGAACTGGTGGATTGTTTGACCCAGATACGCCGTACTACTGCATTGACATTGAAAGCGATAGACGACACCAGATCGAATCACCGTGGGTGTTGAATTTTTGAGCGGGAAAAAGGTGGAGATGCAATATGTGGGATGAAAAACAAACATTATGTTAAAATTGGTATAAGTACTGGAACACAGTTTCTTAATTTGTGTACGAATTTACAACGACTGAATACCGGCAAAGGGTAATAGAAAACTGATACTACGTTCAGCTACAGAATGAACAGCAGGGCAACACTTTACATAGAATCTTATTAACACAAGAATCTATGAACGGCGGCGGGTAGCTATTTTTACATATAATAAAACGATGTTTCAACAGTTTCTCATCAAAAACCATTTAAATTTGGGTTTGCGTATTGAGGGTTGCATAGTTTTGATGTAGACTACTTCTAATTATCTTTAACAATAATCCGAACGCGCTCTATACTATATCGAGAAACAGTTGTCCTCGTATTTCTCCACACAGGCACGATTTAAGAAGAGATGCTCAGCTATTGCACACTGCGTCTCGACGGCTGTCTTCGTTGCCTCTTTGAAAGTTCTAGCTTGTTGTTTTCGCTCGGTTTCATTGTTGCTTCTCGATACAACAGGCATATGCTGTCGTATGCGTTGGGTAAAACGTGGGAAGTCCTACCACCATTCCTTGTTCCAGACTTGCATAAATAGCACTACTTTAATCTTATACAATGTCTATTCTTTTCAAAAGTATATTCTTCAAATTATTAAGAGCCGGGGGGGGGCATGGCTCCTTTGCCTTTGCTGGTTGTGAAAAATGGTTTTGAATGCATTCAATGTTGACGGAAAATCCTTTTCTCAGTAGATATCAAGATGCTGTTTTATTTCAAAGCGCATGAATAGTTTACCAGACTATCGAGCGCCCATCGATTTTACATAGTGTGTGTGTGTGTGTGTGTGTGTGTGTGTGATATGGGCGGGAGGATGGAGCAGACTGCAGAGATGACACGGGTCTTTTTCTTCGCAAAGTAGCTTCTCCTTGGTATTCTCCTGTGTCCATTTTAGAGTTTTATAGTGGATACGATGGATTAACAAATAAATGTCTCTGTGTACTAGGATGTGTGGATGTGCTAAAGCGTGCCACATCCTCTACCCAAAACGATCCTGTACCTATTTCAGATTTCGTACTGGAAATGTAAGGTAAAGGCGTATTCAACAATACACCCAACAAAAAGGTATAAGGTATGTCTGCATAATATGTCAGAAATGTTTCTTCGGTACAACGAGCTGCTAGTTTAGACAAACGTTCGTCGTGGAACTAACATCATATCATCAGAGAAGTGTACATACAAGGATTTGGGCTATTGCAATTGGGGTGATACACAAGAGCTCGTATACCTTGATGATACATGATGATAAATATACCGATAACTATGATAAATCCTACCTAAATCTGAAGAGTAGCTTTAAAATATAATGGGCATTGTAGTGAAATAATGCAAGTGATTGGTCCTGGAAATGAATCTGAAAAAGTCTTCACGTACACAGGTATTGTCTAAGGAAAAGGGAAATCCAAGATACATAATCCAATTGCAAGGAAAGGTCGTAAAGCAAGTGAAATCATTTTCTTTCATAGGAAGTCCAATCAGCTTAGATGAGAACTCGGACGAACAAATCCTTAGAATTATCATAACCGAAACGTTCTCAGGTCACCAGAAAGTATTTTGACTACCAAGTACATAAATATCAGTACAAAACTATGCCTACTCAAATGCTGCATATGGAGTACTCTTTTATATGAATATGAAACCTGGATTATTAGAAATAACATGAGAAAGCGACTGGAATCCTATTTGTTGTCCTTTCGATGATACGATAAGGACAATCAGCAATAACATAGTTATCTAAAGAGCAAACATATCAAGTCACCTGATCAAGACAATCAGTCAGGGACAACCGAGTTTCATTGGACATGTGATAGGAATGAAAGGGTATAAGAGAACAAGTGATTACTGGGGGAGTGGAATGGACATAGAGACAGAAAGAAGACAGTAAAGAACATACTTGCAACATCTTGCAGGAACTTTTGGAGTTCATATTGCACAATTGATCTGGCTTGCTGCCTTGGTGGTTATTTGTACCTGAAAACCAATCTCAATATCTTTGGATGGCACTTTGATAACAACGATCAATACTATTTGGAAAGGCTTTTATACATAGAATCTGATGCATTTTAATATGTTTATCATACACAGCCCAACGTTGATTTAATAGCATTGAGGGCTTTACAAACTTTTCTGCATGCTGTTTTAAAACGCTAGTTTTAAAAGTGAAAGTGACGATGTAAAAATATGTCACCATTAAAATAAGTTACGCATTATAAGTATCTGTTTCGTGTCTCGTCGACTTTCGCCTAAAGTGAGAGAAGCTGATGAACTTTTTCGTAGTACGTATGTGCCATTTGATATCTGCCTCTTTTCTTACCAAATATGTACTGATGCACCTTAAAACCAACAACTATGACATTGAATTCTTGACAGCAAGTGAGAGTGACTCTCATCCTATAGTTTTTATTCCATCAATTGCAGGGGTTTGGTACTTCGGAACTTCAAGAAACATGCTATTTGACATGATTTCATTCTTATAAGACAGAAAGCCTTTACCTGACATCTTCTGATTATAACCATTATCTACCATTATCAGCGAATTACCCATTCCCATATTACTAGGTGTATACCTTACACTAACTAACTAATGACTACGTACTATTGGCTTACTATTACCTATCTTGATTCCCATCTTCGTACTCCTACTTCCCCTTACTCAACTATCATCTTCTCCTTGCCTACTCCCATTTATCTACCAAGATCTACTCTCCACAATCTCACATCATACCTCCTGATAAGCAGAGAGGCACCAATATCTACTATTCACAACTTTTCCTATATTCCACTGACACATCCCTGCCTACCTAGCTACTATCTCTGCCTAGAAATATCGCAACTCATCTGTCTACTTAGTATAGAACTAACGATATGTCTTCTACCTGTTTGCCACCGCAATTATCTATCTATCATCTACGCTACGGACAATCATTAGCCTCTATGTCGATGCCTTACTACTTCATCTGACTTTTTCTACACTTTGACCGATTACAAATACATATTACCAGCCTGTTCTTATCTTCTGTACAGTCCCTAAACTTGTATACCACCGTTAGTGACCACCTACTCACATCTACCATATACCATGCTACAATAGAATTTTCTCTACCATTTGTCCTGTACAGCAGCGACATTATAAGGCAAGTGCTTTTCTACCCTCTTTCATTGTTATAATGAAATGAATTGTTATATGACAAACCTTGTTTTCCAACTGATGCGCTTAGCTTTCAATATCAACATTATCAGGAAGGCCAATCATCTAGTTGCGACTACGCTTGCGCTCTTACCACTTCTACCATGCACCGTGCTACCATAGAATTTTCTCCACCGATTGTTCTCTACCATTTTTCATTGTTTTAATTATACCTTGACTAGTTTTATAATTTGCACTTCCTTTCGGTAATAATCTCATTCCCACTCTTTGACATATGATAAAAACTTGTTTTCCAACTGATGCGCTTAACCTTCAGTGTCAACATTATCATGAAGGCCAATCATCTAGTTTCGACTACGCTTGCGCTCTTACCACTTCTACCATACTCCATGCTACCATAGAATTTTCTTTACCATTTGTCCTGTACAGTGGCGACGTTGTAAGGCACCTGCTTCTCTACCCTCTCTCATTATTTTAATTATACCTTGACTACTTTCATAATTTGCAATTCGTTTCGATTATTATCTCATTCCTACTTATTGATATATAACAAACTTTGTTTTGAAACTGATGCGCTTAGCCTTCAATACCAACATTATTATGAAGGCCAATCAATTTAGTTGCGACTGCGCTTGCTCTGGTACCACATCTACCATACACCGTGCCTCCATAGAATTTTCTCCACCGATTGTTCTGTACAGCGGCGACGTTATCAAGCAAATGCTGCTAAACCCTCTATCCTTGTTACATTTATACCTTGACTAGTTTCATAATTTGCAATTCGTTTCGATAATTATCTGATTCCCACTTTTTGACATATGACAAAATTGCAGAAAGTCAATCAAATTTTTCTTAAAACAATACTTGAAGATAATGACGCCTACCCTCCAATCTACACAATATTGTTGCACATAGCCAACAACTACCAGTTGAAAAGATAGATGACTCCGCGAGCAGTTAATAAAGAGGAGAAAGGTAAAAACAAGATAAGAAGCAAAAGTTGGAAGAAGAAAATCGCCTAATTTGAACGCCAAACGTTTCTTATATTTCTAGTGCGCAAGAATCTTGATGATCCAACACAACTATCTCCCACCCTGGGAGAACTATGTATGATGTATTGAAAGGTCATTTACACACCATAGGATGGACAACGAAAACTCTAAGTACACTTACGTTGGTTGTATAAACTAACTTGCAATACAGAAATTGATTATGAACTGTAACGTACTTATAGCAAACTTCCGTTCTGGCAAGGGACGCATTATGGTAACAGAAGACGTCACTGGTATGGTAAGTAAACATGATAAAAATGAAGATGCAAAGAAATGCCTTTAACTTAGACCAACAGATGCTAATAACATGCTTACATAATGTTCATTGTTCTTAAAGAGGAATAAAGACGATGTCATATTTGTATACTCGTACGTTCATCGGCTCAGTTGCAAATTCTTGATCTATCAACTGTGACGCACGTTGAGGAATGTTGGTTGCCATTTGAAACTTTGTTTTACATCCCGATGCAAGTCTCTCGAAGAATAACGACGATTCCTAAATCTACAAAATAAACAAGTTCATTTAAGTCCAAGAGGTAAAGCAAGCAAACAACTTTGGTTTCCAAAGGCTCTATGTCTCGACAATCCAATCTTCACTCCTAGAGTTTCGTCTTGCTGTCACACCAGAAGTATCTCTATCGAAATCGACACGGCACGGGTCTGCATAAAACTCACTTTCATCTATGTTGGACGAAAGCATGTAACTCATCAAAATGGTTGATAAATCTGTCCTAAAATATTTCTTTCCATTGACTAAGATACACAATCCATGTCTGATAGTTCGCCATTGGGAAAGTGAAATTGTGATATCTTTCAAATAACTTGGTCCATCCGTTGAAAACCCAGGAATCAGTCTTTCTTTCTTCCGTTTCAGCGTTCTGGAGGACGATCTGGTATCATGTTTAGGAGCAAAGTAAATTATCTATAAAGCTTTCTTTTTTCCTTCATGCTATGTATAAGGTATGCAGCTTGCCATTCTCCGTCGATGAACATTTTCGAATGAGGTGAAATGCCAAGAACAAGAACTTTCTTTTCAAAGTATCCAATCAACGTTCATTGGTTTCCCGCCTCGTCCCCAAACTTCACATAAAAGGTCTAGAAACTAGATCATAGCGACAAAAAACGTGCATGCCATGCATTCCAGCGTGTTATGTCTTTTCTGAAAGTAAAGTGAGATTTTATCGAGAAGGAGGCTGACAAAGAGATAAGAGTTTCTGTAAGAAGTTTGATTTTGATCTCCACAGAGTAAAGCTAAGAAAGGGAATGGCAGCACCAATTGAAAAATGACGAGTTGGTTTTAATGTGTTTCGGTTTAAATTATTTGATGAAGGAGTTGTTGTGGTAAACTTGCAGTAGACGTCCATCGTTTTTCACACATTCAATGTTTACTGAAAATCTATTCCTCGGTAGGTTTCTGGATAATCTTTTATCTCATAGATACTCTAAGGGTATATCGGTCTTACATCTTCTTATCATAGAAAGGCTATGTCTGTTTTTGAGCTGGCCTTTATGGAATTAGTCCACATAAAAGTAAAAAAATATTTGGTTTTCAGACAGGTAAATTTTTAGATTTATTTTTATGCTCTTTGATTAATCACAATCTTTTACAAAACTAATAATTCACTATCAATCAGTGAATCAAATTTCTGATTGGCTGTTTTAAATGCGCAACTGCTTGTGCTTTTCGTTCTTTTCTTTTTCATGTTCAATTTTAGCAATATTTTATAGTTAAGAGTTGTAGAAGGAAAAGGGTTTGAAGAACAACACTTGATTTCGCTTTTTCATGCGATTCTGATTCTCTGGTTACTCGATGCGTTTCACAGTTTCATTTTACTCCACTTTTTGAAGCCACGGAGATTCTGTGTTGTATTACGTTGCTTATAATTTAACGATCTTAAGTAAGTGAATTGCATGAAATTCGGTATTTGTTTGTCTCTTATTCTCATCAATGATACACAATTTGTTCTAACTTAATATAGTGCGATATTGAGAATGGATTTTGGTAAACCAAAGCCTTTAAATGGCTTGTTGAATATGTTTACATCGGCGTGGATTTTCAAACATGAGTACAACTTCATCTGCATAAGGTATAAATAATAATATAGGTTAACAACGAACATACAGATTCTCATCTTTTTTTGAAGCCAAAACTTTTATATATTTATGCATTGCTTTTTGATCCTGAATATAATACGAATTTCGAGAGAATTGTAAATGGGTATGCTCTGAGCCAAACTCTAGATTGAAAAAGTATTTCATTCTAGAAGACCATCTTCTGGCATTGAGGGGTCAAAGATTTTTACTTTTCCTGCTGCAACTATTGTGACACCTCGCGGTGATAGGAAAGTTTGGAACTGATTACCACCCACGCTCTCTTGTTTAAGAGGGTTGCTCAAGTTTAGTTTTCTAGCTAGAATTCGAATCCGCATTTGTAATAACTGCCATTTATCGCTTAGATATTGGCATACCATCTTTATATATTGCTGTTTAGGAATGGCCCAGAGCATGGCAACGCCGAAGAATTTTCTTAAAGGTTTGCTAAAGGGAGCTTTAGCTCAACCGGAAATCTTTATTTCAAAAAATACGACTTTGCAAGCATCATCATTCCCTCTCATTTAATGCATTAAGGGAAACTACAATGGTACAACCCATGAACAAGTTACGAGTGACGGTGGTGTCTTTTCAGTTCCTAAAATGCGTTTCTGTTAGGTCACTTCTCTTTTTCCAAATAATTCAGACACAGGAAATTAGAGGCTTTCCACGTAACAGTACCAACAACCTGCGGCCATGATAGATGCATCCACAGCTGCAAGGGCTATGAAACAGGCGAATTTCTATTGTTTGTGACATAATAGAGAAATTAAATGCCGAGAACTCCATGCACTGACTTTCGTGAAACTGATACCCAACTGTATTGTAAAAATAGCCAATCAGAACTCTGACTGTCATATTGGTGTCGTTTTGACGAATCAGTGTCTGTGGAACTGAACTGTTAACCAAAAACGCCCAATAAAAGCACAAATTCAGTTTGTCTACTTGTCTACAAAGCAACAGTTTTCTTGCTTTGATTTGGATGGATTTTTGGACGACTGAATGAAGAGCAGAACTAGCTTTACCTATTATACAGAAACCATTATGCGTATAAATTTTCGCATAGTCTAGGTTTTCAAGCAATCGCTGCCGTATGCTGCCAAGTCACATTGTTTAGTAGTGGCTTTTGGGTTTGAAAAACGAGGTGGCTGTTTCCTTGTAGGAGCTTATGCTTGGCGAATAAAGAAAGGAACATGCTGTTTAAATTTGTAAACTTACCGTAAAGTCGGGTGGTCGACACCGCCAGCCTCGCACTGGCAAGAAAATGAGGAGACGAGAATGCTGCAACTTGCGGAAGGCAAACGGTCTCTGTGGCTAGTTCAAAACGCTTTCTTACTGGTAAAGACTACGCGTGGGATCACAGCGCAGAAACACTTCTCTATGGCCTTTTTGATCTGGTTTTCACATCGAAGCGAAACGTTACCAAGCCATGGTCGTCCTTGATACACAAGGCATTTCTTTGGTCCAAAAGGTTTTTACGGGAAAAGTACGATCATTCAGCCTTGGTGGTGAAGTCGAAGACATCTTTAGGATAGCCGTTAGACAAAAAAATTGCTTAATGAATAGAATTCTGGCTATAGCTACTCTTTTGAATTAAGGTTTTAATGAGGCTCATCTTGCGTGTTTTGGAGCAGGGAGAGGTCCAAGAAAGTCTCCTTTTCAAACATTTTATAGGAAATCAATCACATTGAGACTCATTTTTAATGGCGGCAAATGTGTCGTCGAGATGGAGAAAGTAAACGTCAGGTTTTGGGGAGGATTGAAGAAATTAAAGTTGATATAAGCGCATAAAGATGCTAACAAGCGCCGGGCCTATTCATGCTTACCCAATTCTTTTGTCTGTGAATCGCATTATTGGAGAATAATTCAACACTTCGTGTCGCCACCTCCATTAACTCAATGAGAACCTCCTCAGGGAACGGTGGACGTATGAGATCACCCCGATACAATGCGTCGGCACATATGTTAATTGGTTCGTCAAAGGGAACATTTCTAAACAAGTTATTGATGTCGAAAGAAACAGAGAGGCATCCTGAGAATTGGAAATCAAACCAAACTTACCTTTAAGTTAAACTTTGATTATAATTCTAATTGTACGCCCTCCAAATTGGGATCCATCCCAACTCATTCACTCCATAAATGACATAAATCTATAGTTTTGCTTGAGCTTAGAGCAATAAAGTAACTGCGTAACTATAAGCATAGTGGGCACTGAAAAAGTACTGTAAAGTTAGACTTTGGGGCAAAGCTCACATGACTTCCTTCTAATATTCATCCATAAACTGCAAAACAGAAGATCTAAAATAAAACTGCTTAACCTGCTTAACATGACTGCTCAACATTGGAATCAATGGAAGATGTATACTTGTCATCCAATACTGCATTCCATCAAGTCTCAGGTGCTTCAAGGCTTGGCATTTCTGCCCACGTAATAAGGACAACAAAAACAGTAACCTGTAAAGTGAGATCCTTAAATGTTAACGAATTAATGGAATGCTGCTTACAAAAGTAATCAAAAACTATCCTAACATAAAGCTGGGAAGGATTTCATAAAATGTTTAACAAGACGCATCTTGCCTGATAAGATGTGTTTCCTTACAAAATGTTATCCACTTCTTTGTACTTGACTGATACCTTTTCCTTGTCTCACATCTCCGTGACGACAAATACATGTTCACAATAGAAGGACCTACGTCCTGATCGGCTAATGCCTGCCTGATGAGAGATATGAGGAGGGCCATTTTCTTGTGTCGTGTGACGTAAGTCATACGTTTTCCTAGATTTGAAAAGAGGCAAAATTCCAGCCCTCAGTTGAGGGAAAAATGGTATCGAAAATGATAAGTTGCGTAGAGTGATTTTGATGTTAATCAAATCAAAGCAACTGAGTGTTCTACCATGAGAAAACGTAAAATTAACATATGGTGTTAAACTTCATCAAAGAAACTCTCAAACTTTTGTAAATTTTATATAAGCTCTGTTCTTAATATTGCCATGTGTAATAAAATAATTGGGTATAGGTTTTTGTTGGCTCATTGTACAAAGTAATGACGTAAAAGGACCCAAGGTCATTGTCACATTGTCTAAACAACCATATTTGGCTTCAAAGAATAAATTAATTGCTCAATGAACAATAGTCAGTCAAAGCATGATGTTCATCCCAATACTCCTATCTTCTATCCTTCCATTTGCCACTCTGTATTAAGATCTTCATTTTCGAAATATTCTTCACATTCAAGTACCCATATCCACCATCATTGTTTATGTTTCTAAATTAGAATGAAAAAAATATAAAGAGAGCAATAAATTGAAATGCAGTTAAGAACCTTTAGTTGCATTAAATTTAAAGAACGATAATAATTCGAACATTACACTAATTAGTGCTTACAATGGTGAAACTGTTGCCTGCCCCTGAAAAAAACTTCTACAAGAATGACTGTAGACGCTTGTACCTGTTGTGTTTCTACAGTAGCACACAATGGAGACATTGGAATATGTGTGACAAATGAGTAACGTTCTAATTCTGGCATTATAAAGCCTATAAAGCGATTAACTTGTATTTGGACCGAGGCAATGACAACAGGTCATGGCACCAGCTATGTTAAGACCTTCATCTAAAGCTGTGGTTCCAAAAATCTGGGTCGCGACCATTCGGTATCCTGCTACAAATGTTTTCATTTTGACAAAGCAAATTTCGAGCAGAAACACCGTTACGTTCATATGTAGCAGAGTTACCTGTACTAATAGTGTAGTAAAAATGCTCTTGTCTCGCCTTTCTTTGCTCGCAGTTGTAAGTAGTTTTAAGTGTAATGTTTAATCTGGGTTGTGGGTGTCTCCAAATAGTATTGTTGAAAAAACTATTAACGTCTAGACTTGTTCAAATGTTCAAACCAAATCAACGATAACTGGGAACAATTGGTCACCATTTCTATTGTCTTTGAACGAGTGCAAGTAATTGACGCGTGGCTTGCAGTTGACACTACATCATCATCATTTGTATATCTTCAACTGTTCCAAGCCATGATGTTCTTGATTATGCTGTGCCAAGCTTCTCTATCTTCTGTTAAATCTGTCAGCTTTCTGATTGTCATTTCCACCGGATCATTATAAATGTCAAATTGCACAATGTCATTGACACTACGCAATATTATATTTTACTCATGGCTATTTTTTGTTCTGTCTCCCCTCTGTTTTCACGAAGCAATGTCTCAAAAATGAATGCCAGTTCGTCCATATCATGACGAGTTTATCCAAAGAAGCTTTTATTACGTTGAAGATCGTGACGGAATACACAAAACACCAATGTGTAATTTGTTATGAGGTGTTCTCAAATGTATCAATGAATCGGGATAAGTTGGACAGACACTTTCAGTCAAGACGCCCTTTCTACATGAGAAAAGACAGGGTCATTTTTTGAGCGTAAATTGGCATCTCCCAAAAGAGAAAAGGTAGTATGAGCAATAATGGTAGGCCCTACGCCGCAAATTGTGGAGGAAATGCACAAGTAAGGGGCTCTGCGTCATAGGCCTCTTTTCTGCAAAGCTTTGGAGTCAACAACCCGAAAAGAGAATGTTTTGACTTGGTCAAGGTATTCTACAAACAAAACAACCTCTACTACAACAAACTCAATTTATGGACTATTGCTAGTGCTCTAGGAAGGCTAGATAAAAATTCAGGATTTTATGCTAGACCGGAGAGAGTCGCTTCCGATCTAACTGTTCTTTATTGCACAATTTACAGAGAAGCGTTAGTCTCTGGAACTTTGCCACAAATGATATCCTTTCCCCAATTTTCAAGATCGTAAACTACTTCAAATCGAGTGCATCAAACACCGGATTGTTCCCACTCCTTCGTACAGAAATGAACTCTGACCATCTGTACCTCCTCTTTTACAACGAAGCACGCTGGGTTTTTTATAGTATTGTACCAAATGTGCGAGAGGGAAAGGTATTATTACTTAACAAGAAAAGACTGCACATGGCTCAGGGATGCATGCGGCATCTCAAACTAGGGAGGGGGCAGTCACAGAGGACCTTTTCGCTTACAGAGCACTTTATTACGTGTTGGATTTCAGAGTGGATAAAAGGGCACCTTTTGCTTATTGCAAAATCATGGAGGGGCACGTCCCACCGTGTCCCCCCGGTTTCTACGTTCCTGACTTGGTTGCTAAATATTTAGTTTAGTTTAATAAGAATTTGTCTTCGCTCCACCTCCCGATATCAGAAACCGGACGTCCGTCAAATTTTGTTAACAAATAAGGTCATCATCACATCCATCTAAAGAGGTTACAGCAAAGTAAAATTTTGATTTCCTGATTTTCTAACGATTTGAGGGTCGTAAAGTTAAGTTGGTTGAAGATGTTTTAGACGCTAGCAGCATCAGTCTTTAATACTTAAAGCTGAAATTAAATTCCCCCCCCCCCCCCCCCCATACACACACACACACACACTAACAGCTTTAGTGTCAGTTGGGTTTTTTCTTGTTTCTTCTCAAATAGCTCAATGGATTTCACCTGATTGATGCAGAAAATCTTCAGTTTCTATTGATCGATTGCTTATTGTTATTATTGCGATAGATCTAGACAGCCCTCTCTGCTTTTTTAGGCGGCTTTTGTTCACTGCCCTAGAAGCATCTCTTAGTTGTCTTTTCTCCACTAGTGATTTCTGATATTTACCGTCGGCAAAGACATAAAAATGTAAATTATGGGGATGACCACTCACTTTGAAAACATGTCTCCACAACCAGACGACCTGCGCTGTTGTCTCAATGTATGTACATCTAGAATCGAACGAAACACTGAAAGAAATCGTGGGCTTTCCAATATGCCACAGAAAGAGATATCTCAGGGGTTTCTGATATTGTATGGTTCGCAGACTGGACAAGCCAAAGCAATCGCAGAGGAAATACATGAACTAGGATTCAAGGAAGGGTTTTCACCTACCATTTTGTGCCTCAGCCTTGTTGACAAAAAGGTAAGGGTATACTTGACTGATGCGTTATGTAACTTTTGCTGCGTAAGCTTTTAGTACAGTAGGCCCTAGCCTATATGAATAGGCGATTATTACTTGGTTAAACAAGCAAAGAATCGATAGTTCCAATCCACATTTAGTTATCGACATTAAATAATTAGAAAATAATTTGGTATGACTTGGTACTACTTGATTGTGATTTACTGGAAATGATTACATTCATGCGATTAAAGAGAAATTATATGACCCTACCCATTATTAGTATAGTACCATACATATGACCCTACCTTTAGTATAGTATAATAAGTTCGTGTACAATTTTTCAATGACATTTTTTCAAAATATGCTGATGGAAGCCATCCGAGTTACAGAGAATCTTAATGTTTTCGTCACGTACCAACAACCCTATGCTGTCAGTAAATCAGGATACAGGTTTAACATGTGGAAATTAACTTTAAATCTGCCTAAGGGTTTTAAGAAATATGCAATGAAAACAGTCATCAACACTTCCCAATGTCGTGAACTGACCTTTTGGAAATACACAGTGTCAGCTTGTCAAGTAAAACATCACCAATCAACCGATGACGTTGTTGGAAGATAGAATTTTGGTGCAAATTTGAACAGATTGCAATCAGTTTTTATCTGTCTTTTGAAGACAATAACAGTGTTTCCATTTTACCAGATGTTCCTATGAAACTAACAGGAATCAGGAATGAAAGCTAAGGGACACAATACAGGACACAAAAGTTCCAGGGGCAGGAGCTATCTATACCATTTTTAGATAATCTGATCAATGGTTGACAATGACTCATTCATCATGAATCAAAAGGACCTGCTGATTAAGTTTGAACTGAAAGGCACTATTTCATTATTATACACTTTTTCGTGATTAAAACAATTATCAAGGAGGTACAAGATATCTTGTTGCATGTCAACAGTAGTTTTAAATTAAGCTAACTGGTAATAATCTTGTGGGAAGTCTTGTCTGGTCTCAGTAGTTATCCCACTTTTCATCAAGGGCTCTGCCTTCCATCAGCCTTCCTAACCATTGGCAGCTAAATATAGTTTTGAGTAGTGTTTTACTCAGATATTCTCATACCAAATGTACCTATATATTTAAAGGCAAGTAAAATTTTGGTCATGATGCAAAGAGAAGGTTCTGCTGTGAATTATAGTTTATGAGCATGAGTTCTGTCTCACTTACTCACTCACTCACCAATCGTCCTCCACTTGAGATAGAGGCACTCCATAGGATCACAGATCTTTGGGGACAACATCGAGCCATCAAGTGTAAGGTGTGCCTCGTTGGCATCTCCATCCTGCTGCAGGCAGACTAAAATCCTGCACCGTGGAAGTTGGATGACTAGGAGGCAGGTGCAGGATATGTCCATACCACCGCACCCTTCTTTGAGCAGTTAAAACTGAGACTGGAGGTTGTTGTGTCTGCTCACGTACCTCATTATTCGTTCTGTCTCCCTTGATTTAAAAAACCTAAGTACTTCCAGCAATGCTATCATTAAGAATTCCAACAAAACATTTTGTGTAAAACTTGGCACAGTGTTAAATCCTGTCATCAAGTCAGTACCCTCAATCAGTGATGACCTGCTTGGCAGCAAGGCAAGAAGCTCTAAATCTGTCAAAATGGCTTCCCTCAAAGATTAATACTCTTGCCTGTAGTCTCCTTGAAGAATTTTTAACAGGCATTACACATATGAAAGAAGTTGACAACTTCCGTGGTGAGCATCACATCCATAAAATAACTAGTTCAAGCTAATGGTTCAGACCTTGCACATAAGATAACACATAGTCCAGTTTCTCCTGCTGAAGATTTTAGACTCTGTCATACTTCCTAGCATTAGGTCAGATTTATCGTAAACTTAGCAAAGAATGTTTTACATGATAAGCCAACCTCCATTTGTGTAGCTTGTCCAGTTTGGTGGCAGTTGAATTGATAAGCAGGTCGTCAATGACCTCAAGATTTAATTCTCAAGTAAAGAATATAGCTAGAGATATGCTTTCACACTGTTTAGGGTCACACATTCCACACAACTTTCTGTGTTAAATCATGGTTACAGATCTTGTTGACAGTAACCTCTGTCACAACATTCTTGAGTGTGAATGGTCTTCTTTTATATATCTTGACAGGCATATTAAGTGTTACTGGGATTGCCCCAGCTGATTCGGCAATACAGAGTACATTTTAATTTTATAGTCCTGCAAGGAAAGGAAAAGCTTATTGTCACCTTCCAAAAAGCTTTTGAATACTTTTCGAACTTTATCATCAAAAGAATTGGTGTTAAGCATTATCCCTTTGAATTAGTTTTTGTGCCACCAATTAGCATGCATATATTTCTATTATTTATTAATAAAGTTCCATTGTTTTCATGTTTTACCTATGATATTATGTGAAGTGATGTTTAAAACCTTAGACATCATGAATTGTCTTTTTCATACAGCAGCAAACTAAATTCACTCAGGAGTAGGAGAAGTTTTGGGGGCATTCCTCCTGGTTATAGTTGGGTACCTTTCATTTAAATAGCTGGACCTGAATTCTGTGCTCACTGCCCATATTCATTTCCTGAACATGAAGCACACTCTTACTTATATCATATGCCATTTTGTGTTTCTGTTTACTTTATAGTTTAGCATTGAAAAAGAGAAGTGTGTAGTGTTTGTTACGTCTACAACTGGTGATGGAGATCCACCAGACAATGCTACAAAGTTTATGAGAAGAATCCATAAAAAGACATTGCCAGATAACCATTTAGAAGAACTAAATTATGCATTATTAGGTAAGTGAAAGATATATTAAAATCTGTTGGAAAATCATATGTGGCAAACAGATATTTCATGCCATTTGTGTTGTTTGGTTTAAGTTGTTTATCAAGTAGCGCCCAGGGTGAGCCATGTTCAGGTACATACGTTCCTGATAGTTTACCATGCATACCAGTTAGATTTCATAGGTATATTTAAGTTGCGAGTATCAATTCTGTCACTTGTGAACCTTTGAGTGTAGACTAATCCCAATATTCTGATTAAAAACAACTTCAACCACCAGTCAGTAATTTCACAACAGAGTTTACCTCACTGATATCATGCTATTAGCCCATTTGTCTCAAGGAATCAACCAGAACAGTTTTAAAAGGTATTTGTCCCTCAAAAGTGTCTCTTATATCACCATTTCAGATTGTTAGACATGTATGTGTGCACAAGAATATCAACGTGTCACTACTAGGAAGTTATGCACATGTTTAATCATAAGAGATTATTTAACAGCAGGGGTGGGTGGGGGTGCTGAATCACAAATTTATGGTACTTTCATGTGGAGACATAAGAAACCCTTTAGATCAGAGTTATTGGCAACTTTTTTATATGAAATCATTTTAGTCATTCTAATGAAGTAATTGCAACAATCAAGAGTACATTTAGTGACACATAATACTTGCTAGGAATCATTCACTAGATTTGACTTCTTATCCATTTCACTTACAGATTGTGTAAAATTTGCATTGAAGTTTGCTCTAAAAATGATCTCTCAGCAAACTGGTTTTTCTAGACTTTGACCAATTTAAACAATCATCAGTGATTCCCCATCATGAAATCCCCTAACCAGTATCCAAAGTCAAAGCAATTGCCATAAAATGTAATATTAAGACATAAGATAACTTGATTGATCAATAACTTTCCACTCATGTAAGTGTCATTTACTACAACCTTTCCCAATCCTCTCATTTCTGAAAAATACGTGTGAAGTTATCCCTGTAAAAAACCACCTTTAAATATACAAACAGTAATCATATTGATATGATATTTATTTCGTTTTTTGAGCTAATCCCCCTTTTAATACTGACTTAACAACTATGTTATAAGTGCATTTGTTGGACTCTATTTTTTTAGACGTCCCTTATTTATGATTTGGGTGTAATTTGACAATATTTCCATTTTTCTATTTTATTTCATAGCTTTAGGTGACAGCAATTACACAAACTTTTGTAGATGTGGAAAAAAACTGGACAAACGCTTACAAGAGCTTGGAGCCCACAAGTTCTATGCTACGGGACATGCGGATGATGCTGTGGGGTATTGTCTTTGTACATCTGGTATTCAACATATGGTATTTTTCAGCTTGTGCTATTAGGAGTCAGAATCCTTATACAAACAGTACTTGAAATTGCCTTCCTTATCATCATCATAATTATCATGATAATCAGCATCATGACTATTAGCTACTATTAGTGCTGTTGCTGGTAGATTGCTTTCACAAACTCTTCCATTCTTGTCTGTATTCTGTCTTTCTTCCTATGTCAGTGTTGCTGTTTTTACGAGGTCATCACTCCAACACACATTCGGCTGTTGGTTGAGTCTAGTGCAGCATGGGGGTGTCCTTTGTGGTTCTCTTTAGATTATCTGTTGTTGTTCATCCTGTCAATATATCAACTGCCACTTAATCATTCGGCTCTCTCCTCAATATCTTCTACTTTTGCGCTCCCCTCAGTGTTTTCGTTCCGCCTCTCATCATTTCTTGTGATGTACAGGATCAGTCTCTTCTTCCTTCTCTGAGCGACATTGAAGTGTTTTGAGCAACTAAGTCTCGCAGCCTTATACCATTGTTGATAGTATAATGTCACTAAAAACTGATGAAAAAGAGACGAAATTGCCAGATATATGCCATCTAGCTGCCCTTCAACTATGAACTTCTGTTACTACTTAACTTCCATATGTTATTATTTGACCAAAATACACATATTCATTTCCCCGTCAGTGATAGTCAGGAAGAGTCACAGTACCGTGTTAGAGAATTACCATTCACTAGTTTAGTATTACTACCAGTGGAGCTTACTAGTATCAAAAGTGTATCCAGGGGGCATGGGGGAATGTCCCCCCTTGAAAGATTTTATTTTAATTTATTATGAAATATGGTTTGTCTTCTTTGCGTTGAATATACCTTATTAGTCATCATAGTAGGCCTATTCAATTCATTAATTATTGTACCCCCATCCCTTTTGGAAAATTCTGGATATGCCCCTGATCAGGACTGAGTCATATGTATTGTTTCACGTATAGGAATTAATAGGTTTTAAGATTCGCAATTTCTTTAGAAGAAAGCTTGAGTTTTAATATTAGATGCATGGAGATTGTAGAGGAATGATTTACCTGCTTGCTGGTTTGTACAGAACACTTTGATTACTATTCTATCAATTTTGCACTCTTTAATTGTTACTGTGTTTTATAAAGTCAATGAGGACTCATGTAAATCCCATATGAGACGTATTACTTACAGAAAGTTCTATTTTCCATTGTTAGGCTTGAGATAGTGGTTGAGCCATGGATTGAAAGTTTATGGCCATCTCTAAGAAAGCATTTAGGTGTGATTGAAAGAGACACACATGATGACTCAAGTACTTCACATTTGTTGGAAGACAAGACAGACAATTGTCACAATTCATATGAAAAGTCAATTGTAGAAAGTAATTCAAACTCTAAAGATATTATAGGAAATTTAAGTCCAACAGAGAAAGATACAGTGCTAGCTAATGAGGCCATCGTTCATACGAATGTACTTTACAATGGACATACAGATGATTCTAAAATAAGATCTGATACATCAGTAATAATGGAAGATAAAGGGGACGTGAAACAAATGAGCCCTGCCGGAAATGAATGCGAACAATCGTCATATTGTAGCGATACACGTCAACTTTGCACCACATTAGAAGGCAACTGCAATCATCATGATGGGCATAATGAAGTGAGCAATAGGCAGAGTCGAGATGTTGAAGTGAGCCCTGATGTGAATGGATCTAATAAGAGGCAAAATCCAGCCTCATCTGACGGGATACTTTCTACTGTCGAGCGCATTGTTTCTATGGCATGTACAGAGAGTTCCGCTAGTATGAAGGTGCCACTGAAAACACCGTCTTTACCTTTTCCAACGTCAGGTAGGTGCAATTTCTTTAGAGTTCTGTTTATGATAAAAGCAAATCAATTTACCTGCATCCTAATGTATTGATTTTCTGCTGTTTATTTTGTGTAGGAATTTGTTGAACGTAATTAGTGATAATTGAGGGGTTGATACAATGAAAGTATGGAGAGAAAGACTGGAAATGATGGTTATTTGACGTCTCATTGCACCTTGTGATAATAGTTGCCATCGTAACTGCAATAAAATCTTGGTATAAATAAACATAACGGGTGCGACTTTGCACTCAGTTTTGTCGATCCAGAATGACTTTGACTTTAAAGATACTACAGACCGTAGTAATTTATGATAGACTGGTTGGCAATTGATATGTAACACTACATATGATCGGTTTCTTGTTTCTCAAATACGAACGGTACGAACAGTAATTGAAGATTCCGCTGATTTTTTGGAAAGGTAAACTTAATTAACTAAAGCAATGTTCCGTGGATTACATAGCTGCACACAATTTGAGCGTGCAAGAAGCATAGGGTCAGCAAGGTATCCAGAAAAGCCTTACATTTCGTAAGGGGTCCTTTCTAAGGTGTCTGGCAATTTCATATCGGGTGCCAGCCTATCGCCACTGCCATGACGGTGTCGCCCTCATTTAGTTTAGCGTGCAAAAGTCAGTAATACTGTATCCGATTTGTGAACTAATCAGGAACTATGGTTATTTTGGATATGATACCCATTTAGAACTAGTTTGATGAGAGGGTTCTGGGAGGGTCCTCTAGCTCGAGACTCGATGATTAAATCAGTCCAGACAAACAACTCCCTATCACAGTGAATGGACGTATCACAAAATAATCATTATAATACTATTTCAAACTATTGCTTATTAACAGGAGTCTCCCTGTAGCATGTGAGGGTCTTGTTCCGAGTAGAACGGCGAAACTGTTACCTTAGTAGTAGAAGTAGTTACTTTACACTGATCATTACCCCACAACGTCTTTAGCCCAACCATCGGATAGAGTCATAACTACTTCTATAATAAAGCTATTATTTAAGGAAAACAATGTGTCTTCGTGCAATGTCCATCAACGATGTAACGATTATGACAATTTTAATTACGAAGTAAATAGAAGACATAGATTATTCTCGTTTGTTACTATTGGCTCCTAATAGGCATGGTCTGTATTATCCAACTTTTGTATATCATAGGATTGTATGCTTATTCATGTCACATTCTTCAATGGAGATTTTGCTAGATTAACAACCCCTAATGCTACCCAAAGCACAGAGTAGATAACGACACTAGGAACAATCTTTTCGTCTTTTTGCACTTTCCAAAGAAATATTGCACACTAGGTTAGTGGTGTTCACGATTCAATAGATAGCATTGTAGCAAGTAGATTGCAACCGAGTTGGTTGCTAATCTGTAGATGCTCAATCAAGTAACACTTCTGTGTTTGTTCAACTCAGTGTGTTCGAGATCTGATGCCAAGATTCTGGAGCGTGCGAATAAGATAACCTGTGGTAGGTCAGACACGGCCATGTCCAAGATAAAACAAGAAGTAGACCGTTTGCAGTTTTAGATTTAGGCGCATGATAAAAACGAAGCTTGCTTAGTGTGTGTAGAAATAAAATATTCTTAACTAGACTTAAAGAACCCCTTTTCTAGTTCTTTCCCAATACGGAAGGCAGTTGTTTCGAGAGTACTTCCTGATCATATCATCATCATATTAAACAAGGTCAAAGATCTTTTGAAGATGACAAAATGGAAACAGTTGGCAGGAATCGAATACTAACGGTACAAGTCACTCCATGAAAAAGAAAATCAATCGATACGAATGTGTCCATCACGGGATTGTCAGTTTGGAAAGTGTTCAGTCGGGATAAATGTCCTGCTCAGGATTTCAAGACAGATCTTCGATTCCAAAGCTCTACTGGTATGGCTCTCAAAGAAGCATCTGAGGCTTACTTGGTCGGACTTTTTGAGGGTACCAA
>JAAAKL020001938.1:0-28287 GCA_010016065.2 Carybdea cf. marsupialis auct. non (Linnaeus, 1758)
GAGATATCAGTTTTAAATATCTCTAACAAAACCTTATTATTTGATGCTGGATCCTAACTTAAGAATCCATGGAATATTAACGAAGTTTTTAGAGGAGATTTTTGAGGTTCAAACATCTCTAGTTTAAACAAAAAACAACAACTGCAGGACTTGTAATTTGCGAAACAGCCTATTCCAGGGTCACCTTTAGATATCTGGAGTCAAATCGTACTATTTCCAAAACGTTTGACTTCTGACGTCATTACTTTCCCTCCGCATTAAAATTCAAACGTCAATGTCCTGTGAAGAAAATACTATCTGTTTCTATGAAAATATTGTCTGTTTCTATGAAAATACTGTCTGTTTCTATGAAAATACTGTCTGTTTGTATGAACGTACCATTTTCTCGTCCCGAAGTAATGACTCAATGTCACTGTAGATGGATTCATAATGATCCTTCCAAACACTCTTGATTTTCCTTTTCACTTCATCCACAAATGCAGGATCGATCATATGAAGGCGCCGTTGCTCATCACTACAAAGAAAAAAGACTTTATTACAGTGAAAGGGCATGTCACAAAAATGGAAAATGGATGTCTTCTAGTGCTTAAACAACCCTTACACAATTTTTTAAATTCTACTGCTGTACGTGATGCACAACTGCATTGTAATTAAATGCCATTTTTTAATCCTTCGCTCAATACAAGGTAGGGCTGCCACTTCAAGGTATTGAGTTACCTTGAAAGAAGTAGAAATAAAAAGTAAACAGACAAATACATGTAATTACAGACCAAAAAAAATGAAAGATTTCCAAGAAGATGGCGATTGACATTAGATTTAAAAGTGTCAAGATCATAAGTAAAAGGAAAGCAGTCTGAAGACAGAGAGTTCCAGATCTTGGCAGTCCTAGGGACGAAACTGTTAGCATAGAAATTTCTGCTTGTTTTAGGAATACAAACAGAAAAATCATGCAGAGATTCTGCATACCGAGTGGACCTTGACCTGATGAGTGGGAAAGGAACCAACTCAGTCAACTCAGAAGAACACCTACCAAAGTAGCACCCGTAGAAAAGACTCTAAAATGCAACATCTCTACGGTAGATTTTGGCAGTCACCAGGCTGTTAAGCAAAAGAAAAACTCCTTTCATCGATGGGAATCGTGTGAAACATGATAAAATACCTGAAATAAAAAGGCCAGCTATGCTCTTGGGTGACTTAGGTTTACATATCCTGTAGCTAGACTTACGTCAATCCTGGCACCAGATATAATATTTTTTTGATCAACCCTGGACTTGTCACTTGTAAATTTTAAGAACTTATTCAATTCTCAATGACTAGTAGCCGTCATAAAATACATTGCATCGTACAAGATGTTAGTAACGTTCAATAAAACAAAAAAAACCTTCATTTTGATTGTGGAACCAGATTCAAAGTTCATATTCTCTAGAACTCTTTTTGAGATAATGTCTGGAATGCATTCCGAAAAATGCATTCATGTACATGACGTTCGGCAACTGGAAGGGTGGAAACAGGGTGCGTTTAAGTGTTCTCATATTTCAAAAATTACGTCAGTTAACATGCTTCTACCGTAAAAAGTTATTGTTGGTAATCATCCTCAAGATGAAGCGATAGATAAAATGAAAGAGTAAGTGAATAAGTGAACGAATGAATGAGTGAGTAAATAAGGGAACGAATGAATGAATAATTAATAAATCAATCAGTTATCGAACGAACAGAAAAATGAAAGAAAGGATGGCCTAAGAAATGAATATGTGAATAAATAGACGAATGGATGAGTTAGCAAATACATGAAGAATGAGACTAATTTTAAATGAGTAATGAATGAAAAAATGTATAAAAACATGCGAAAACCGACGTAGAAAGGGTGTCCATATACTAAACGATGCTATTAAAGTTTACAACACAGTCAGTCTCCTCACCATATCAAATGTTTGTATGCAAACGAAACCAGATCTGCAGCCCTTCCACTGCCATCAATTACAACTGCCGGTACACCCTTCTTGACTGCCTCGTACATCTGTTTAATCGTGTTAGGTCCACCTTCAACCACTAAGATGACCACTGGAATACCAATGGCACCTAAAAATAAACGGAATTCATTGAATCACAATGACAAATGCTAAGCTTACTGGCCATACCTTACGAAAGAAACATGTTACAATCCTACATCAACTTACTGGAAATATTTTAAACAAAAATGAACCTAGGACAACGTAGAACTCACGCAGGTGCAATATTACAACACGAAAAAAGGCAGACAGAAGAAAACATTTGCCTTTACTACTGTAAGTCTCGAGTTCCGCGACTTCATAAATAACGAAAGTTGCCCAAAAAATATATCAGATATCTTCTCTTGCTAAAAACCTATGATCGATATTTGAAACTTGACTCACGTGATGATGATGATGATTATGATGATGGTAATTATGATGGTAATTATAATGATGATGATGGAGATGATGACAGTGATGATGATGATAGTGATGATGATGCTGATGATGACAGTGATGATGGTGATGATGACAGTGATGATGATGATGACAGTGATGATGATGGTGATGATTATGATGATGATGATGATGATGACGACGATGATGATGATGATGATAATGATGATGTTGATGATGATAATAATGATGTTGATGATGATAAAAATGATGATGATTAAATACTCCTTTGCCCTACCAACAGGAATAGCTCCTGGCATACGGTAGCAGTAACTACTGGCACCGATGTCCCTAGGATTCTAAACCTTGCGTTAAGGTCCTAGCATTCAAGCTTTGCGCTAAAATTATTAAGAAGGTGAATTACCTGTGCTGGAATATGATTCAGTCGTCAAATCTTTAGCAATAGCTTCCTCAAGCCTCGATCTGGGTTCGATCTCGACTCCAAATTCTCCTTGAGTGCCATTATCGATCAAAATAAAATGCGAGTGATTGCTGTCGAGACAGACTTTACTGGAATCTAACGACTCCGTTGAGCAGTATGCCGGATACATACCGCCACCGTCCTACAAAATTTGACATTGAGATTTAAAAATAAATATAACGAACAATAATTTTGACGAGGATGTTCATTGCCCGGTAATAGATACCACAACATCAAGGTTACTTTTACATGTCAAGGTCTGAACAAAACCCTACTTTGTAGAAGTGTCAAACTTCAATAGAAAATATATCTTTGGTAAGTGAAGGGTCATTGAGATTCTCGTATTTGAGCAAGGGGGGAGAATGGTTACCAATACAAAATTCAATTACCGATTACATTAACAACCTGGCTGATCTGAACTGCATCAAAATTGAAATGATGATAGTATTCCACTACGGGATTATATCAAACCTTGGTACAGGACCAGTGAGTTTATTATCATTGTTATGGAGGCATAAAATAAACTACCCAAATTTCGGAGAATAAATCAAACTATCGTTGAACAAAACAGCTCGCAATATAGCAATGCATGCACAATTCTCAAAAGTAACAATCAAAGAGGTAGCCAGGGGTGCTTGCGGCCCTAAAATATGCATGAGACTGGGAGACATAATAACGTTCACATAAATAGACCACAGAAGTTAAATATTAAATCGTGTAATAGTTGCAAGTTTACTCAATATAATTGGAAAGGACGGTAGTAGCTTTAGACTAACTCAAATTGCTACTGTGGAAAATAAGGTACGTTCAGATGGAGGCCGTCGTACTACGTCATCAGTTATTGTTTATTAGAAGGGAAAATAGTTCATTGATTCAGTTGCTTGCGGTATTCTTTGTAATTGTTCTCAATCCGGAAATATAGAATTATGAGTATTTTAAGTTTAGTTGAGAGAAGTTGGGTTGGTAGGAGGGTGATGAAATTGAACTCTTGAATGTGAATCTGTTTAACCTCGAACATAGAATCTTTTAAATCTTACAGTGTATACCATTTTACTGGAATTATTAGTTTAAGGAATATATCGTTAGTTTGTAAGAAACATCATCCGAAGTCTTCATTTTACTCTATTCTGGAACCAGCCAGCCTGATTATTATACAGTCCAATAGAACCGTGATTGCGATATAGCCTATCCTGAAGGAATTATTTACAGCTACAATGAAATGGCTCGTGACTTCAGTACACCGTTTTTTAACTTCAAGGGCCGACATTTTTGACATTCGTACCATCCTTTTGGGTCAATCAGATACACTCATGTTCATCAATGTTTTTACCAAAAGCAACCTTATTAGTGTTATATCGTTTTATTACTTTTTTGCCAATTACTTCCTGGGTATCATTAGACAGCCTTATGATATAACATCCCAGTTTCCTGCCTATAGAGGCCTCCCTAGTTCCCATAAGGCTGAAAAAAATGTGTGTGTTACACTGTTGCTAAGAAAGATTTATGATACTAGCCTTCGTCTAGAGCATCAGAGCTGGTGCCTACATGATTTCACCTTTTGACTCAAGTGTGTACAGATAAATAAGAAGCAACAGTTATTAATATGTTTGTTGTGCATGTTACCATGCCAACGGGTTACGGTGTGCAGATGTGGCTGATAGAAAACGGCCTTCATTTGCAAGGCAGTGTAGCTGGTAAACGGTTCCACCTTTGCAGGAGTCGTGGCATAGCTATGGGATACACCGTTTTGGTCTTTAAAGCAGTGAATTCATCCCAAGGAGAAATCTCTGTGGTCCACAAAATTTACATGCATGGAACCTAAAACTATCAATGGCTGAGACAAAAACTTTCTTCCAAAAGTTACTAGGTAAGAAGATAGGACTGGGTACTACATTGTGAATCTTCTTGGCCAATGAAAACGACAATAAATACGTATAACTTATGTCAAATGTGATAGTTTTGCATGTATTACCGATGATATTAGTCTTGATTGGTAATCGAGGTTCCCCCACGTTGCAATTCCAATCACATTAATCTTCTTTCTTCCTGCTCCAATCTGACTCCGATTGCGAACAGCTTCCCCAACGTGCTTCATCACACCGGTATTGGTTCCACCTGACAAAAGCAATATCCATCAGTTATGGCGAATAAAGTATATACCACTCTCCAGTCTCAAGTACTCGTCTATCTTACATACGTATTCATGATTTCTTTGCTGACTTGCTTTACATTAACATTTGCTAGCAGTGTAGCATACAATACTTTTTCTTCGTAAATGACAAGCATATCTCTGAGTACTGAATCAATCTTAAGACTTTAAAGATATCCGAGAAAAACAATACAACTTTGAGATTACCAATTAAGCATTGGTATTCAGTTCCCCGAGATTTTTAATATATTCAGATACCCCTCTCCTTTGGAATTGGATCGTGATATTTCTACTATCCTCGGTGATGGTGGTGTTACATACAAGCAGTAGCTTCTGATCCATTTCACCCCAATACTGATAATGCAGCAGATTTAAGACAGAACGTGAAGATTGATGTTACTTTTTGGATTTTCGTACAGGATCCTGGAATGGGTGGCATCATGTCAAAACTCTATAGATATTTGCCCGTAGAAGCCATCTGAACGGAAATGGCAATCAAGTGTAACAATTTATACCACGCTTACGATCAAATACAATTTATTAACGAGGAAATCGAAATGGAATGTGCTGCAGAAAATTGTGGCCTCTTCAACCTCCTTACATTCACTCATTCCTCGTGCTTTTGGATTGTTAAAAGAGAAAAATGCACGTATAAAGCTCAAAAAAGTGCAAGGTAACAGTTCCTATGTCTATAACACGAAATCTACTTTACACAAGATCAATGAAATGAGCTTCACGGTAAATGTCATTCATGTCTTTCAAGTGAATTCCTCAACATTACTTAGATATAACTAAGAGACTGCATGGAAGAGTGGTTACCGCAGTTACCGCAATATCCTTGACCAAGGGAGTTTCTCCACTGTGCTTCACTGTACAAGCGCTTAATGTGGTGGAACGTGATCATAGCGGCAAAGGAAAATACGTCTACACGCCCCGAGGAAGGGATCAGGATACATGCGTTAGCAGATGACCTGGGACGTGGCATAAATAATGGCCGTAACACGCGCCAGAAGTGCGCGGCACGCAAAGGACACTATATAAATGCAGCCTACTTTTCGTTTTACCTCTTCAAACGTGTAGTGCTTCAAGCCATATCACCGGAGAAAGGGTAGGGCGCTGGACTCCTCCATACCTTTTTATTTCTTTGTTTTCCCTGTTCAGGTCTCAATAAGAAAGTTGTGTACTAAAGCATTTTGCTGTCGGCCCCTAGTATTTTTCTTGTAGTTACACCACTGCTTATACATTTTCCCGACTTATAGGAACTTTTCAGATCAAATTATTAAACTGCAATCCTTTTAGAAATCTGTTCCCTGTTCAATACATTAAACATTATATCAATAGCCTTTTGCCTGATAGCAATATCAATGGCCTGATGGATCTTCTTAAGGTAACTTTCCAAATGCTGTCTGTAGGAAAACAAGATGACAATCGTAGTAGTAAAGTAAGGCCCTTCAACTATAAATAACTTCAATGCGCTGGCAAAGTGTGACGTCACAATTTTGAAAATTTTTGAATTATGGGAAGAATACTCAATTTTCATGTTCCCTTATTAGTAAGAACGTCAAAATCCAAAATTGAAAGTGTTGCCCTTTCCCAATACCGAGATATCTGCTTTCAAAGTTTTAAATCTTTCTAACAAAACCTTATCATTTGATGCTGGTTCCTAACGTAAGGAACCAAGGAATATCAACAGAGCTTTGACCAGAGAAATTATAAATTTAAGCGCCTCTAGTTTAAACACTATATACACTACAGGTCTGGTATTTGGGGGGACAGCCTATTCCATGGTTGACTTTAGATATCTGGAGTCAAATCTTACTATTTCCAAAACTTTTGATTTTGACGTAATCACTTTCCCTGCGCATATCAACGAATGTGGTCTCACCTGTGATGATCCATGCTGATGTTGAGACAGCAGCCTTGATCAAACCTTTGCTAAACTCCTCTTTTAGTCTTGGTTTTAAATGAAAACTCTTTGCTCCACCAGTTACTGATATGACCAAGTTGGGAACATTCAGTCCCCACTTTTCTTGCATTAATTTTAAGAGCAACGTCGCATGGGTGTCATGGCATGCTCTTATATACTGTACGAGGACAAAAATGGAGGAAAGTGTAACTACAAGCACAATCATAAAATACAACATTAAGCTACTGAAAAAACTATTTCCCTCAAAGCTTGTCGCATTTTAGAAAAACTGCTATTTTTAACGTTTGTTCCCCTTCAATCATTAAATTTAGGTGCTTACAAAGAAATAGTTCACTGCATATCGTTAGGATACACTGTTAATCAGGTGTGAGCAAGTCCGTTGTCATATCTGTCGTCAAGGCTACCTTAAGCCATTTCCTTTAGGAAGCAGATGCACAAAAGCCACAATGTACTACTACTACAAATCGCAACATTGGAAAGAAACCTCAGTTGTCAGAAGTTCAAATGTTACAAAACTACCATGATGACAAATTTTACAGTATATGTTGATCTATTTGTCGATAACGGATATATACATTTTATTTGGCATGTACAATGTGGGTTTTGAATTGAAATTGGAACGAATCGATTTATGTACGGGCATAAGGCTTGGCAAGGTTGGACAAAATCTTGTGGGAACAATTTGAAGCCACTGGCAAGTCACATGATATTGCCGTTGAATCTGCAAGAGTATGCAGAGTGTTCAGGGACCTATGGTCTGATTTATAAGTACAACAACAGTTAACATAAGTGTAGTGTTGCTTTCTATAATAGGTTGCCTTAAACCGTAACGTCAATATCTCCACCGTTATTCCCACAGGAGGATGTTTGGGCAATGGATCTACCACAGCACTTAATTTTTTTAAAAAAGCAATGAAATGCCAAGACACAGACGGCGGTTTCTAGGTCTCATGTTCTTAATATCGAATGAATGGAAAACGTATTTAGGTCCAAAGAACAGGGCCGAATATTGTCATCATATTTGGCAATAATACAAAGTTACACTTGTTAAAGGTGACTGAATGTAGACATCTGTGTTGTAAAATCTCGCAGGTTAAGAATAGTGGGACCACGGGGAATCGTACCCACAGTCTCCGCATTGCGCAACACGACGCTTTTCCAATAAGCTACGGTCCCATACCAACGAGAATGAGAAATTTAGGATGTCTATTGGATATTGCATCACTACAAAGGGTATGCAATTCTGATATAGCTATATCTGTACCAAGATTTCTCGGCCATTGTGTAGAGTGTAAACTGGTGATCCATTTCGATTGAAGTCTTTTTACTTTAAATGTAAATTCTGGTCGACGCCTGCTGAAGGACAACAATAGCTTGCGGTTTACCTAAATAGCTACGGGATCTATGAATTTTTTCTGAGCTGAAAGTCTTAGTAATGCTAACTATAGCATGAAGTACACGTAATGTAACGTGTTTCGGTAAGTCCAAAGGACAAATGGTATTCTACAGCAACATTGATACAAAGGTTTATCAATACACTCATAATGCCTACATATGAGGTGAAAATACATCACTCTGATAGTCAGACAGCTCCAACGGTGGTGAACAAAGGCGAGAAAAGAAAGCAAGAAGTAGTAGATAGAGGAAAGTAAAGAAGGTAGAGAGGGAAATAGTGGAGATAGAGAAGGAAGGAGAAAAGGAGGAAATGGTGGTACAAAAGACATAGGAACAGTAAAAGGAGGGGGGGAAGAAGAAGGGAAGAGTGTAGGAAAAGTAACAGGAGGTGAAGAGGAAGAAACCGGCCTGGGAATGTTAATGGTATAGGAGTTGAAGAAACACAGGAGGAGGAGAAAAAGGTAGCAATCAAAACAAGGTAGAGAAGGAGGGGGAAGATAAAGAGGGAGGGGGAGAAGAGCGATCAGTAAGACAGGGCAAAACCAAAGTAGAAGAAAAACAAGATGGAGAAGGAAAACAGGGTTTGAGCAAAGATAACAAGGTGGAGCAGTAGAAGGGAAAATACATGGAAATGGAGGCAGAAAGGGTTGCTGAAAGAGGAAAAGACATAGGGAAGCTGGAGAATGCGGTGGATAAGGAGGAGAAGGAAGAGAAGGAGTGGAGGATTGGTGAAGGTGTGAATAGGTGGTGGAGAAGGAATCATAGGATGCGGAGCAAATTGGAAAATTAGGGGGCGATGGAAGACAAGGAGTTAGAGTGGGTGGGAAAAGAAACAGAAAAGGAGGTGGAGAGGGAGGAAAAGGGGGATAATGCTGGTGGCAATGATGGTGGGGAGGGCTGTTAGTATTAGAAGCTGAAATGGCAGTGATATTGGTTATGATGATTATGATCATTGTGATGGCCATTTGTGTTCTCTATGTAACTGAAGATCAACAATGGTATTTTATTTGTTGACACTTACTGGTTTACGAGTACTTGTGTCTTCTGAAAACTCTATCTCCCCATATGCATCTGTTGGTAATCGCTTTGTACATGTCTCTGGTTTCCATGTTGCCCTAGGATCTGTTACAGTTGTCAATCCTCCTGATTGATGCTCTTGATATAGTCTACCACATCCACACTTTACACCCCTGGTTGAGAAATGAATTGCAACGATATCAGAATTTTAAAATTTGAAAAAAACTTCTTTGTGTCTTGATCAATGCTCCTTAACATATTACCAGTTAATATTCCTCCTAACATTTGAGTCCACATCCTATGCCCTCGCCCTAAATAAACAAAATAATTTTCCCCCAACTTCTGAGGTATTCATGATTCTCATGACATTTAAGTATAAACAAGTTCTGCAATCATTTAGTGTCAATATGAACCTTATGGCTGGTGCATCAAAGACCATGACTTCTTTTACATTTGCAAAGCTTAGTCTGCAACCTCTTTGACAAGTGACATGTTGGTTGTGCATATAGTGTCTCAGACAATGGTAAAGGAAGGAATATCAGCAATAGTTCTAGAAATATACTCACAACTTCACACACAATCAACATTAACTTTTTTAGCTTCATAAAACTTTGTCAAAGGGTTATTCTGTAACTAAGAATTCTGTAATACCTCAGATCTCGCATCTAGTAATGTTTGTTCATACCTAAAAGTTAAGATTCAATGCATTTAGCTTCTCCATGTTTGATGAATTTATCCTGTACTGCACTGTTATGTGCCATTAGTCTTTTTTTATACCATACAGTCACATTAAATGCTCAAGACAAGTTATCTTTGACAGCCTCATAACCTGAGTGTCAGGCAATAACCTTTGGATGCAGAACAATTTGAAAATGTATGCATCATGTTCTTTCATTAGCTTTTATAATGCAAAAAGCTTTGGCAGGTAACATGACTGCCTATTTTGATAAAATCTTCTGCACTGAGACTTTCACAATAAATATCAAAGTGAGGTATGGCCATAATAGAGTACTCAGAGCAAAGTCCATCATCTGCATGGAAACAATCGATTTACCAAATATCTGTCTGCTAAATACACAGGGTAATATGTTCATATATGGGAATATTGTTAAACAATAAATGCTTTGTGGCTTCTTAGATGTCAACTGCAACTGTGTGGCTGCTTCCATCAACTCACAGAACAGTACGTCCTCATTGAATTGATGCTCATTGGTGTAGTAAACATGAGAGGTGGTGATACCCCAACTTCAGTTACCATCATTTTATACCAAATTTCACAGTGAAGTTCAAGAGTGGTGCAGTCAATGGGGTTCCACATTTAGAATACTATTTGGATTACCTGGACTATTAGATTGGTAAACTATCTTAGTGAAGTTGTTTAGCTGAGGTTCGATGATAGCATCTTTCCCTTTGATATATTTGTAATGTTTGAACTATCGCTTTGCAGTTAATAATTAAGAACAACAAAGTTGACCAGAATTAAACAACATTTCAAAGATACATAAATCATACTTTCCACAGTTTTACACATCTATCCAAGAATATGCAAACTTCAAGGTTTCCTAACATATTTTAGGAATTTTAATCCAAGGGTTTCCAGGTTTTACAAGTTTCCACATTTCATGGACACAACATTGACGGTCATGTTTCTTTGCCCAATTCTTCAGGGGGGGGGGCTTTTGGAGGTACCAACAAGGGGTTCCTTTTGCATAACTTCCTTTCAAAGTACTACGCAGCTCTGACACTTTCTGACTTTTAGATTCCATCTTTTTGACAAAAAAAATGATATTTAGGCAAATTCAAATTTGTGGATCATCCCTTACCAAACCCTTTAAAAATGGTAGTCCAAAATTTCAGATTCAAGTACGTTTTCTTTGTCAATCCTGCCTCTGAAAAATCATTTTACAACAGATTTTAAATGTTTAAAGCAGAAAATACATTTTGAAGAAGTATTTCGAGTATATGATGTGAAAAAGTGCTTACATCAGCATTATTTCAAGA
This sequence comes from Carybdea cf. marsupialis auct. non (Linnaeus, 1758), assembly GCA_010016065.2. NCBI lineage: Eukaryota > Metazoa > Cnidaria > Cubozoa > Carybdeida > Carybdeidae > Carybdea > Carybdea cf. marsupialis auct. non (Linnaeus, 1758). The sequence continues at coordinate 11,358 of JAAAKL020001938.1, forward strand.
GAATTCATATTTCTTATGCTTGAAAGTATGGTCAATAAAAGTAGTATATGATATTATCATATTTTATCTACATGAAGTGAGATCACTTAAAGTTTAAAACAAGTGATGTGATAACCTAGCAGCACAGTTTTATCACAGAGAAAGTTTATGAAGATCTGGGAAAATTGACATGAAAATAAACCAAAAATAACTCCCTAAAAAATTAAACATATGTATAGGCCTATATGATAGAATGTCTATGAATATTTTTAGCACAGTAAAATCATTTAAACTCAATCAAGGGCATGGTCTTTGCCCTCATTTAAAGTATTTACCTGTACAAAACAAAGCTTATTTACAAATGAGAAATGGAAAGTTTGTCAATGAAATGAACTTACTTATGTTCCACCAAGATAAAACTGCAACATAGCCAAGCTTTAGCTTTTAGGCCTTCAAAGTTTTTTGAAATATCACTACAAGAGCACCCCTCTTATATGACAACACATATCTAAAGACTTCATGTAGGTTGAATTCTTGGGTCATAGATACACTATTGAACCAACCATCTGGTAACACTAAACTTCAATTTTCGACAATACCCTATACATAAAAAGTACATAAAAGTTTACTAAAACTTACCCTCTACCCTTTTTCTCTATGTATTTAAAACATTCTCTCTTATAAAAATTGCTATTGATCCAGGTTTTCTTCTGTGTAAGAAATCAAATAATAAGAGAAATACAAACAAACTACAAAATCATATAAAGTTGCACATGCCTAGAGGTGATTAAAGAATGATGGTACTGGTCATAATAAAGAGTACGGTAATCTAGAAACTCATACAAGCTAGGCAGTTTTGTTTTAACTCTATGTAGTACTAATAACTGAAGAACAGTAACAAGACGTCACAATGTATACAACTGCTTTTGCAACTATTACATACTAACACTTCTTACGATACATATGAACATTATACACACAGTGGTGGTGGTGAGAATTCACGATCGACTACCCGGACTGTCGACTTTACTATTGCACTATTTAGTCTTCGTTTTTGGTGTGGGAGATCCTGGGTTTGAACCGGGTCAGCACCTCAAGCACTTCATGTTTAATGAGTTGTATATATATATATATATATAAGTACTCAGGTAGACACACTAGCAATAAACTCATTAAACATTTAAAGCATACAGGGCTGGTGGTAATAGGATCTAGGTTCTCCCTCACAGAAAATGCTGGCTTTACAACTGAACTAAATATTGCAACAAAGTTGACAACCTGGGAAGTTGATTCTGAATACTCGCTACCACCAGAAACCTAATTTTTTTCATTTTGCTATTGGCTTCATCAGTACCACCTTCCATAGATAAGTACTAAGGCTGAAACATCTCGTGATTGCTAGTGTGTCTGCCTTCCTAACTATCTAGTCCAGCTTCTTACATTTGGTAAGTATTTCAGGTCATAACCTACAATATTTGTTTCATGGCAGCCTCAAATTAAACAAGATGATTTCTTCTTTACAGGTCTTTGTTAATTTCTTAGGCACTGCATCTTTATGCTTCCATATCAATTGTTAGCTGTCAGTCCACTTTATTTTGCAGGACAATTATCAATTATTTCTTTCTCTACATATGTCAATTTTCTTTTAAATCCTTATTACCATAGCAAGGACTGATCATCCTTACTTGACCAGAAAATAATAATAAAATTGGGCTGGGTGGCAAAGATGAAGAGGAATAAAGCAAAAAAAACCCTCAAATTTTGCCTCTTTCCTGGTCAGAAGCAGTTGTATAATAGTGCTTTCTAATAAAAATTGCCACAATTGCTTTGTAACATGGAAGTGCATGGACACTACTCATATCATATGATTGGATTACAAATCTATTCTAGTCTACATACTGTTGAGAAAACTTTGAATATAAGTCCCAATAGACATTCTGAGAATGAAAGCTGTCATTCTTACATACCTTCTGTCTGTAACCTTGCAATGATCCTAAAGATGATCCCCTGGATGATTTACGAATTCTCTTTGGCTGGGACCGAGATGTGTTGATAGTTGGATGTAATGACCTAGATAAAGTCTTGGTATCAATAAGAGTTGAGTTCGCAATTGGCACTGCTGTTGAAAGTGCATTAGATTCAAGATTTGAAACTCTGTTGGATCTCATATCACCTGGATATGCCACTTGGCCTAGAAGAGGGAAGAGAACATAAATATTCACTACTTAAACTTTTAACAGGTGTCACAATTCAGTGCCAAGTTCGCCTGCCCCCTTCTTGAAAGGCCAGGGTACTGATTCTCTTAAGGACTATTTCTAATTTTATAAAGTTAATAACAGATACACAACATAACAGATTTTTAAAATCCTTTGAAACCCTAGGCTACACTATAGGTCTAAATGGCTCCCTTTCTGCATGCTACATAGACACAGTTTAGCAATTAAAATACAGGCTCACCTAATTGGGCATAAAGATCTAAGCGGTTTGGTAGATACTGACTTTGAGCAACCTTTATACTATTTTGATAACTAAAGCAATACTGATACTGCAGCAGCAATTGATGTGCTAAGAATCATAATGATTAGTCAAAAGATGCACCATGAGCTGGAAAAATAGGGACATGTCCTCTCATATTGTCAAGAAGTGTGTCTTTTAAACTGGCTCGTCAAATTGCAATGCTCCATTTTCAGTTTTCTGCAGGAAAGCTTGTTTCTCCATGACTTTCTGTCATTAATAAAACTTTTCAGATTAGCATAATCCTCCCTCATTCAGAGGATAAACTGTTCCTTTCTCCATTCTGCCACTTGGACCCTTCCCAGTAATGGTATATAGGGAGAGCATTGGGTTATGCCCTGTTCACAGAATCCTAAAAAATTTGAGGGGCCTACATTTTGAAGATAAAGTATATATGCTTTATGGCAGGATGTGGTAATTGCCAGAACTGTGGTTTTACAGGCATTCTAAGCAGAAAAAATTTTCAAAATCTCTGGGGCAGGGCCCTAATACTCCTAATGAAGAGCACATTAAACCCTTCACTTTTGGCATTACTCGATCCCACCCTCGAAAAGCTTCCTGCATACACTAGCTCATCTGCACGACTTCCATTACAGTTCTCGTACACGTGTGTCTCAGCACATGACCCCTTCCAAACAAAGTTAATTAAGAATATCAACACTTAATAAACATTCTGTCAACGATATCCCTCCCAACCTATATCCAGAGACATACATATTTCACAAGCAAACAGGTATTAATACCTGCTATTTCTAATGCTCATGTTGGTCATGATTTATAATAGGCAAGCTTCTATTAATATTTTGCATGCTAAGAAGCATATTAATAATTTTTTATCTGATTCTATTGTCTAGTTGTACATGTTTTTAAAAGTTATAAAAAAGCGATAAGAACTTATTACCGTTTTATACTCCCGATACTGACATGTTTCTGCCCAACAGCGGAGTACGCTAAATTCCTATGTAACCCCAAACAAGTACGGAGTACATCGGTCACCAAATAAATCTAAAAAAAGCGGAATTTGAGTGATTCGACAATCGCCAAGAAAAATCTGTTTCTTAAGATCTTACAAATCAGTTCTTCCTGACACGATTTAGCCCTGTTGACCTCACACTTTAGCTCGTGAACGATGTCATATGAGATAAAATTTCCATACTCATGTATGCATTGAGGAGCTGCAATTTCGCAAAAACAAACACGGTAAAAACAATTATAGGATTACCACACAGTTTTAAAATGTGTAGCGTGGTATAATGAAGGCAGTTGGGGCTGACTGTGGTAAGCTGTTAATTTGCTGAATTATCGTAGTAAAATGTTGATAATGGCTACACAGTGGAGAGTTCGTGCAATTTGCTCCAACGTTTAGAATGCAGTGCCATCTGCCATGTTAAGGTCGTCGTATTTCGCTATCTCTATCTACATATTCTGGGATATTTTTTTAGTCTGTAACGTACCAATGCGTCATACAATATGTGACATATGTTTTGTATCTTTCATAATCATGCAAATGTATGTATATATATAAAATCGCACACACTGGTTAAGCCGCTGAAAAATAGCCAGCAGCCATCAACACTACAAATTGACTGGAAATATTACGATATGTATGCAAACCTGAAATAGTTACGTATTCGACATGCTAACCCTCTCATTGCACTTAACAAACAGTAAATGCCCTCGCAAGTCTGATAAATACCACTATGATTGCGTGCATTCAAGGATATATGGCCAAATATTGCCATCGATGACAAGTGGCAGACATATTACCTTGATAAGCCAAGAGACAGACGTGGATTAGTAACTTGATCTAGCCAACGATCTCCATGGCGAAGTGCAGCTTGTCGCACGTGGCTACGTCTCCATACAGAAATCTAACCTTATCAACTGCTATTTCTCTCGTTCTGGCTTTGGCCTGATGAATAAGTTCCTCGTTTCTCCAATATAATAAGTACTACAACTCCTACTTGCGGAAAGAAAAGATTCACAAGATGTTGCGGATGGGTGATCGACCATCGTTCTTGTTTCCAGTCTGTTCGTTGCTAAGGATATTTTTCAATCAAATCTGCAGATTCTTCTGTTCACAACAATGACAACCACAAACATGGCGTAATGTTTTTGTTTTTCACCGAGTATTTGTTAGGTCCAAGGACTTATTTCATGTAATACTTATCAACCGGTGAAAGGGGTGAAGTGTCTCTTGAAAGTTACCCGCTTCCAGTAGTTGCTTATCGAGGGCGAAAATGAGGAAAGTTGAAGGGTGTACACAAAACATTTAGAGCCGTTCCTATAATATAATCCAGATGGAACTCTCTACATTCCGATTTATTTAATAAGTGATTCCACCAATTACTGATTTGTTCTCCATAAAATCATTTTTTTTAATTTACGTATCTATTTATTCATACCTATGGTATATTTTTGTAGTTCTATTTATTCATTTAAATTATTTTTATTTATCTTATTTTAATTTGCTCTTTTTATTATTTAAGGTAACTTGATACTATATTATGGAGCCCACTATGCAAAAGAGATCAAATAGGCTTCTTGCCATCAATAAGAAACCCTCCTCGGAAAAATGTTTGTGTAACCCCAGGGCCCTACGTTTTTTCAGTATCCAATTTTCACATTCCGGGAATAGTGATTTCATGTTCACCCCCCTCCAAATGCTCCATGTACATGTGGAAGAAAGATGGATGTTGTGATGGACGAATGATGGATATTTCTCGAGAAATTTTGTCTTTAAAAACATAAGATACTAACTCCAACGTATCATTTCGCAAACAAAGGCTGGAGCTGTACTTTATAACTGCATAATACCACAACCATTTTAAGAATGTATCGTAATAAACTATGGAGAAACACATAAGTTAGTTGAACATTGGCATAAACAGAGGAGGCTTGGGATGGGGCCAAAGCCCTCAAATCATTTTTCGTTTCTTTGTTTTATTGCTTTTGGCTGTTCAGTTTCTCAGCGAGAAAAAAGTGAACTAATCTCTTTTGGTGTAGTTTCTTCCACGCCCATCCCCATATTTTTCTGGTGTTCCAGACACTGTTGTGGAACAAATAAAGTAGATCTTCCCAAGATCCAAACGCGACAAAAAACAGCGGTGCAGGGAGCAGTTTTTTCCTCTCCACAAATCCATAATGGCCCCTCTAACCAACCTCTTCAAAAGAATGCAAGAATACAAGGAGTGTCATTATAAGTTTCATCTAGCACCTCGGTCGGATAAATGTTTGCATTGACAAGCAGAAACTTTTTTGGTGTACTTTTGTCCATTGCAATGCTCAATGGGTAAAAAGTAACGAGTAATGTGGCTGGCAACACAACATGAAGAGTTTTGTGGAGTTCATCTACCAGAAGAGGCAAGAAAAACGGTTGGTGATGATGATGATGATGATGATGATGATGATGATGGTGATTATGATGGTGATGATGATGATGATGATGATGATGATGAACATGGTGGTGTTAATGATGATGCTGATGATGATGGGAGGAGGAGGGGGAGGAACACGGTATAAATAATAGATATCAATTCTAACCGATTGTCGACAAGATTTGTCTTGCTATTTTATTTTTTTGGTGGTATGCTCGATTTCGAGCGGACCCTATTGCTCAGCCAGAGTGTAATAATTACCCTCGAGAATTAAAATGAAATAATTAACGTTACCAGTTAAAGAGCATGTCTTAATAGAAAGAAATAGGCTTCCTATGAGAAGAGAACGGCCTAAGACGGTTAATGAAGAGTCCAACTATGGTTCCTCAATGGCCCAACAAGCGACGGATATAATATTCTGCAACCAGGCGCGGATCCAGAGGGGGGCCATGCCCCCCCCCCCTAACGTTAAAATTTCAAAGTTTCATATAGGCTTTCTGCTACACCCTTGAGTGCCTTGGAGTACCCATATTCTTTCCAAATGTCCCCCCCCAAACTCAAACGCTGAATCCGCCCCTGTCTGCAACAGCAGTGTAATGGCTGAAAGTAGACATCGTTGTCATAAAATCTCCTTGATGCAAAATGGACGGACTAGGGGGGAACGAACCGATGGTCTCCACAGTTGCGCAACAAAAGATGCTTTGCCAGTAAGCTACCGTCCCATACCAACGAGAGAGAGAAGTTTGGGGTGTTTATTGTTTTGATATTGCGTCACTACACACCACCCCTGCTAAAGGTGAACACATGAGGGCTCTATAGTTTTCGTGTCCCTGTTAGCTAAACCAACCCCCGTGAAGTGTGAGATGAGTTGCAGGCGTCCTAGGGTTGAAAACGAGTATGTGCGAGTTTGTAGAGCCATCGGTGCGTTTTGTGTTTGTAGGAGCGTGCTCACGTCAGGGTCACCATTTGTAACGACTGAAGATAAACATCGCTATTATAAAATCTCGTTGACGAAAATTCGATGGGCCACGGGGAAACGAACCCACGATCCACAATTGCGCAATAGTACTATTAATACTGCAGCCTATGGCTTTTCGCGTTTTGCCATGTTGCAAGTTACCAGCTATTAGAGATGGAAATACTTATTTAGCAAGTGGTTAGTAACGAATTGCAAGCAAATGACCGTTGCACTGATCTAGTAACACACAAAGCTATAAGCGGATGAAACGGAAGGACATGACTTTATTTCAATGTCCCTTCAGGGTTGTCGTTTTACTTAAGCGAACAAATGATAACAACAGCTGCAGTTTGTCATGCATCATTTTAAGGACGATTGTCCCAACCATAACGCTTTAAGAAAATCAAAACCCAGCAACATTTGAGCAGAAGAAGATACGGTGCTTAAGAGGCTTCCCTTTTGCGTATCCTCAAAGGGGGGAAGGAGTCAGGATGATACGTTGGCCTCTGGCGCTACAAATTCGCTATGCCTTACCTGAAGTGGTTCAGACTTTGCGAACATATGCATAAGCCCTCTGTCTATTAAAACTGTGGGGAAAAGTTACATTTTGCGTAGCATTGTGATGGCGTCAGAATATTCTAGGTCCTTTAAGGTTTTGTATAGTTTTGATCAAGTTTAAGGAGTTCATACTGTGAGTGTGACATCGACTGAAATGCTCTGGACGTGTCTATTAAGGATTCATGAGCGTCTGCAAAAAGTCTTATGAGGATACCTCTACTTTATAGAATCTACTTGGATAAGGAATAAGTTGATGCCAAGGGACATATAGCAAAGAGAGGAAGAAGAAGATTGAAGGCAGAGAAGAAAGGGTTAAGTAACGATTGAAAGAAGAGATGTAAAGAGAACGTATTGGAGGAAGGCTGTTGCCAAATGTCTGTGAATGGATAGGGGAACTTGAAGCGCTACGCATGGCAAGGGAAATAGATATCTTACAAAAACACCATAGCTGTTATGGGGATACATGGAAATCATGCTTTATGTGGTGAGGCTTTTACAAAGAGGGGGAGAAGGCATTCTTTAGAAAAATAAGGAAACGTACCTCAGAAATATAAGTCACCTCAAAAATTTTAACAGAACTGCACGGACTGAGCCTTCAATTTAGAGATGAAGGACTCAAGGATACTTTCTGTTTAATATGATATTCTTTGAGTATACTCCTGTAACCAACCTTAAAATACTGATAATTTCTATAAGCTAATCTGTACAAATGAAAATCAGCAAGCTTTATTGAAAAAGTGTTATAGGCATGGCTCTACCTCCCTCTTTTTAAAATCTCTTGATCGTTACAATGATCCAAAGAGTCACTACACATTGATAGTCATAGGCGTACGACCAATTATTTCTTGTGGGGCGGAGGGAAAGCTGAATTACGTTTGCCTGAAGAAAGTTTGATTCACCCAAAAACTTATGAACACAATTTAGATAGAGGGTGTTCGATTATGAACTTTTAATCAGGGAACATTGCAACATGCCTCGAAAAAGTTATACTTTATCACATATCATGGTGAAATTATTCCCTTACTATTATATATTTGAACCAAAGAAGTTTAATTTTACCGTTTCATCGTCTTCCCATTGGCCAACCATAAATAGTGATTGCACGAATAAGTTTGTTTTGTGCTACTTTTAGGGGGCTGCAGCTCAATAGCTTGCACGATGATAATGGTAGTTGTACACAGAATATAAATTGCACAAGAGAATGTACATAGGAAAAACCTCACAGGCTATGAACAGTTGGTGAAGAAATAACACTATTTAAAAAAAGAAAGGCTGCAAGCGTCTAGAATGGGCGTGTGTATGGAGACCTCTGAATTTATGTGGCAGGGGCACTTCCTTTCAACTCAACAAAAACAGTAGGCATCCATAGCCGTTGCTCATAGCTTAGCTTCTCATACCATCTAAAAGGGACCTCTGATGTTAGCAAAGTTTGTGTATTTTTACTTGTTTGGAAAACCATATCACTCTCTGTCTCCATAGTTACTGATTCATGGGAATTGAGAGGTACTAGCAAGTTTAGCAGTTAAGATATGGCAATTAAGCTAAGGAAAGCAATTAGGATTTCAGGAAATTTAAAGTTGAGCGCATACAGCTTCATACTCGATTTTGCTTGGTTTTGCAAATTTAATCAACTTCATAGCTACTTCACCTAATTTCAAACGCATATAATTTACTTCTGAAGAGTTCTTCAATAGTAAAGGTAAACTGGCAATAGAAAGATGTCTTCTTAGAGTAAATTGGTGTAACAATTAGCAGAACCCATGCCTTTAATGTAGTGAAGGTGTTATCAATTTCCATGTAAGCTTACGATGATAAAGTGTTGTGTGGAAGAAATATCTGAATCAGTATAGAAAGGGGAGGAGAAGAAAGCATCAACCACATTTTGAGACAGCATTAACTCTCTTCCTTTCTTAGTACTACATTTGTGGTATCGTTGAGTGCCACTTCTATCACGGTTAAATGATGGCCAATTTTATCTGATTAGCTGATACTCAGTTTACAAATCGCATATAATTGGAGGACTGAGCGAATCGTAGCACATTAACCTCGGATCTACTGCTGGTATATCGATTTGCAATTTACGTCCCACACAACAGGACCACAGAGCCATTATACACAAATGATATTCTAATTTAAACCAGGTAGAAAAAACTTACAGCAGGAAAATATGTACCAATACTGACGTTTGCAGCCTTATATATCAAGAGCCGGCTTTGCAGTAATGAATATGCCATATAATGCAATGAGCACATAGTTAATTGCAAATACAAGTAAGTTCTCCTACAAATTAAGATAACAAACTACAACATAAGGTACTTTTCATTCCTAAACCTTCCTTTTATCGCTAAATAAATTCTATCACATTAATCAAAACTTTAATAAGCACAATTATTGGCGCCCTAGATTTCATGATTTGCAGATTTCTATTCCATTTAGTTGGTGTAGTCAATTCCATAATGACTACATAATTGCTAGAAAATTCAAATTAAAAGCGTGCTTAGCTACCATCAATTTTACCAATCATGTACGCACCCTCGTTACCTCAGTTATCAGCAATAATCATCTCCGTAGACATTGAATGCAGATATGCCCCTTGGATATTCACCAACCATAAACCATAACATAATATTTCTCAATTATGCTCGTACAGGTGGCTTTCTGTTTTGTTACGTATTATACAAGTGCACTAAGATTTTCGAAGAATAATGTAATTCTATGACAGCATCGTGCTTTGCTCCTATTTCACACTGTCTTCTAATCAATAATAGATGACGAACTTCATTAAATACAATCGTTTAAATGGTACACAACTTACTAACGTGAAAGAAATTTAAATTATCTTGAAGCCACAAGAATTGTGTTGAATTTATCACTGCGATCTTTTAATTAAGCAAACATTTCCTCTTTCAATTTTATACCGTTGGCAAGAAGCTAAATGGAGATATATTTCGTGACTTCGAAGAAAGAAAATTTATAAATCTAGACATAAGTGATAATAATGATAATAATAAGGGTATATGGTGCTCGATACCAGAGAGGTTTATACAAAATCGTATAGTAAAGTAAAATGAAGTTATAGTTACAGAGACAACTCGACAAGGTGATAGGAAACGTTAAACTTAAGCTACAACTATCAATCTTTATACATACAAACATATAAATATACATATCTAATGCTTTGATGTACAAAATCAACGTAATTATCAAGCAAGGATTTTGGAGTGTCATTTTATGCACATTTGATATCCGTAACTTAACATTTTTTAATAGATAAAAGAAAGCTGTAAAGGACTGTTTGCATTGTCTTTAGTAACCATTACTAACTTTACCGACTGCTTAAAAGTTTCAGTTTATAAGAATATAGTTTCAACTAAATATCCCAAAATCATTATTCAACGAATTATTTGATTTAGCTTTTCTAAGTTCGAGATGATACAGTTTTCTAATTACAGATCTTCATGTGTTGAGGTAGTCAAATCAATGAGTTTATATAACGAGAAATATCACCTGGAGGATCAAGTTTATATGTTTTAGTGAGAAATTACGCACTTACCTGGCTCCGAGTTGAGCTTGAATGTTCCTTTCATCCTTAATGAAGGCAAACAATCCCTCCAACCATCCTCCAAGTAGCAAAACTGAAAAGTGTAAACTTAGGTCACATCGGAATCGTTAGATAGCCTGTTTTCTTGCCTTATTGAATAACAATACACGTCAGAGTATGGGATCTCAACTTTTTGATTTTCGCTGCTGCAGCCTCTAGAACTCTTTTGTGTTCGTATTGTTTAGATTCGGCATCCTTTGCTTAATTTGATTATTATCTTGTCTAAATCGCAGCACCTGAGACTCCATAGCAATAAGACGTCATGAAAGACTTATCTATAGTTGAAGCTTAGCAACAATATTTCATTGAGTTGAAAGGAAACACTAAATGGATGAGCAGAGATGCATAGCGGCTGAAATGATTTCAATAACACACTGCAGTAGCTTAGCTGACAAAAGAATCGACACGCATGAACGAATCATAGTAACGTCAACACAATTCAATTGTTCTGATACATTAAGTTAAATCATGAAGGCCTGTGTGACGTAGCCAGGATCCAGAAGAGACCTACAACAGTCCATGTTCCTTAATATCCAACATTAGCTGCGTCCTTCTGAATATAGAGACTTGTAAACACAATATTCTCCTATAAAGGTCAGTCATAAACTACAAAATCTTCTACCAAGCCTTCTTCTTCTTCTCTATCCCGTAACCGTTTTTGAAGGTCGTTGGGGCGCTGCGGTACTCTAACAAATCACATCTCTCCACACCTCTCTGTCCTCTGTTAAACCCACGGTCTGTTCTGGTGCGAGTCTTGTCCATTCGTAAATGTTGTCGCACCAATTCTTGTGTAGTCAACCTCTTATTCTTTTACCACTCATTGTCCCCTGTAGTATGGTTTTACTAATTCTAATACTATTTACTTATCTACCAAGCCATTGAACCGCACAAATTTGTATCGAGTTGAAACATCAGTAGAACGTTGTCTACAAATACTACGCTATCTATAGATATAAAACCTAGTAACTTGACTGACCAGAAGAGAGGAACACCATACTTGAGACCTGACGAATTTGGGTTCTAGCTCACGTTGGCACGAGGATGTCCAGCATAAGAATTTTAATGCAAGAAAAACCTAAAAATGTTCACTATTTAGGAACATCTTTTATTCCTCGACATCTTTCTCTCAATCTGTGCTATTTTGGCAATAGATAATCCGGGTGTAAATCTGAAAGCGGCAAGGGTAAGAACTGGACCGATCTTTTTCTTACTTGAATGTCACATTGATTAAACAGTCTCGCAAGTATCTGACTCACGAACCAACTTTTTCGTGACCAATAAGACATCGGTGGCACGGGAGGTGACGATATGAATTCGCGGGATCCCTACATAGGGGATAGGGACATGGTCTTCACTATTTAGAGGTTAGCTGCCGACTTCCTGAATAATCAGTCTTGGGCAAAAACACGAGAACCCCTTGGCAAGGTGGAGTGCACAGTAGCCAGAGTCACATAAATAGACTCAAAATACAGAATTATCTCCTTGGCCATAAATGCCTTTGTGTCTGCTAGAGATTTCTACCAGAAGGCATCAACATCCTTCAGTGCTAACGAACGCCGGGGGCTCACTATTGAACGAAGCCATAAATGCATCGCTTACGTAAACTGCTTGGGGACAAGCCTCGACGTCCCCACAAGTTTCCGTTTTTATGAGTAGCCTATCTTCTATGCCAAGAACTTCACCTTTCTCTCGTCAAACATTTCCATCATAGACATCTTCTAAAGTAGTTCCACCACATCGACCTCGCTCTGTATCTTGCCAGTCCTTAACACCATTCGTTCCCTGACACTTGCCTTGATACAGTATGTAAACCAATGTAATCATCTTCCGATGCCTTCTTTGACACAATAGACACATCTAATGTTTGAAAAGATACTAAAGAAATAGAAATGAAAACCACTTCCAATGTTCTTATCTTGTTCTAATCTTTATCTGTTGCATGGCTTCACCGATTCAATGCTACTTTCCTGGCTCTCTGTTTTTTTGCTACCTTCATGGTCTATTCGGCAACTGCGCTTATAGAAGTACACAATCCACAAGAAGACCATATACGGTGTATACAAAATAGATCAATACACGAAGAAATATAGCCAGTTCACTGTCTCATGAAAATCCAGACTCTACTGGTCAAATCTATTTCAAAGTGAATGGGCAACAGATCTATTTCTGCAGTGTTATGGGTGTGATCAGCACGATCTGCCACTCTTTTACAAGGGATAAATAAACAGGACTTTCGCAATTCTTAATTATTTTACACATGGTTTTTGAAGAATACCGAGGCAAGGATCCCATTTTCGGATTGCATCCCTTCCTCTAAAACTCATTCTAGGCGAGAAAATCAGTCGCAATAACGCTATTCCTGTTTATGATTTATGAGCGAGAATAGTTCCGAATCGACCGGTGCTGTAGTGAAAATTGTCCCGACAAAAACATACGTCCCCCAAAGTTTATGTCGAATGACTTTACAGCATCCAAGATCCTCAATGTTAAATCCAAGGTGGTTGAAGCGATCGTCAGTTTCAAACAAGGTAGCGTTCGTATGCTCGCTGAAATACTGTTAAAGAAAAAAAATAGATACCAAATAGCGAGGTTTAATATAGTTTACTTTAATCCTTCACTAAAGGCAGGATTGTCACTTCAATGTATTGAGTAGAAATGAAAAATATACAGAATAATAGATGTAATTACACACCAAAAAATACTTAATATTTCCAAGAAGATGGCGATTGATATTAGATTTAAAAGTGTTAAGATCATAAGTAAGAGGGAATAAGTCTGTTCCAGATCTTGGCAGTCCTAGGAAAGAAACTGTTTGCACAGAAATTTCTGTTTGTTTTAGGAATACATACAGAAAATCATGTAGAGATTCAGCATACCGAGTGGATCTTGACTTGATGAGGGGACGAGGAACCAACTCAGAAACACTTACCAAAGTAGTACCTGTAGAAAGACTTAAAGATGCAACATCGCTACCGTGAGACAGTGGTTGAAGTGTGCACGCCAATTCAGGGCCAACCGCACGAGAAACTCGTTTTTGGAGCTGGTCAAATATTTTGAGATAGCACTTTGCTGCACAAGCCCAAAGATGACAACAATATTCTATGCACGGCCTGATCATTACCTTAGAAAGACATAACACAACGTCATGCCACAGAAAGATCATAGATCGCAAAAGAGCCCCAACCTCCCTTGAGACAGACTTAGCTAGGTTAGTCATGTAAGGCCCACATTCTAGCCTAGAAATAAAAGAAATGCCAAGGAGCTTCAACGATGACAGCTCCTGAACAACAAGGTCATCCATGCCAATAGACACCTTTAAAGGTTATAGGCACCTTGATGCTGAGCCCTTCTAGCATTAAAAGTCACTTACCACTTTCTACCCAACTCTACAACAGTGTTTAAGTCAGATTTAAGTTCTGAAGCCATTCTTTCCTGGGATAACACTTGTGATGGCCTAATAAAGCTAGAATATAGAGTAGTATCATCAGCATAGATTTCAAGCTGACAAAGCACAGAGTCTGATAAATCATTAACTAAAATGAGAAAAAGTGTGTGGCCCACGATAGAACTTTGGGGACTCCAGCATTTACTGGAATCAAATTAGATGACTCACCATCCAAAACTATCTTAATACACCCACCACTTAGAAAAGATGAAATGATCCCCAACATGTCACCACCAATGTCATAAGCTCTGAGTTTTTGTAAAAGACCAGCATGCCAAACCTTATCAAAAGGCTAGGAAATGTCTAGAGAAGCTGCACTGGAGCAAACAGATCTATCCAAACTCCTATAGAGGCACCCAGTTACTACGGTGAGAAGATCAGCTGTAAATCTAGAGGAACGAAATCCATACTGTACATCTGAGAAAAGGCATATCCCCTTCAAGATAAGCCACCAGTTCCATATTTATCAACCTCTCAAAACCTTGCTGACAACAGGCAGAAGGCTGATTGGGCGATACTTCTCAGGAAGGGATCCTTCCCCATTATTTTTAAACACAGGAACAACTAATATAGTTTCCAACATGCAGGGAAACAGAAATCTTTCTGACAGAGATTAAATGGTTTGGACACGATCGACGAGAGAGCAGGAGCACAATTCCTTAGAAGGACAACAAGGACCATATCTGATCCCGAAGCCTTAGCAGAGTCAAGATTACATATCACATCAGCAACCAGCCCAGGAGTAATACAGACCTTTCAAAACTCTGTGTCAGGTGAAATATTTGGAAGCTCCAATCCAGAACAATCCAAACTGGAATTCTTGGCAAACGTTTTACCAAACATCTCAGCTTTGTCTGCAGAAGATGTTACCCCCTCAGGTCCATTGAATAACGGAGGAATAACAGACTTTCCCTTATTCATGATGCTGTTATGGATTCTCTAAAAGTCACAAGATCCCAGTTCCGGGGTAGAAACAGCCTGCCAACTCTGCTCCAAACAAGTTGCTTTTGCCTGTTCAATATTACACGAGGAAGTGGTACTCTAACGGGGGGTTGGAAGTTTACTATAAAAAAGTGTATAAAAAGCACTTACTGCTTGTCCTGATGATGGGTCTATGAAGTCAGCCCAAAATCCAGATGCATGAAGATGCTCACAAAATTGCCTCGCGTTGTCGATGAACTGTTTGGAATAAGTAAAACAAAGAATAATGTAGGGTGCATAAACGCTAGCCGCTATTCACGCCTGGAAGTCTGGTAACTTAACTAAGGTCATCAAAACCTCTGCGGTGAAGCACACCTTTATGTCAAGCAGCCCAGCTATTGAGTTTGGCAACAGTAACACAAGTTCAAAGAACAATCAATAAAAAGGGGGAGAAATCTGACTGAACAAATCAAGCAAGGAGAGCAATTAACTACAGTCTGGGGAAACTACATGACTACAATGGCAAAAGAAAGATAGGGGGCCGGCAAATGGTAAAGGACATTTTGTAATCAAATTCAAGCATGGCCCTTTACCAGATTTTGTTAATCCTGTAAAATGGAAAGTGTACAAAGAAACGATTTCGGGGTTCAAACTTACGGTAAAGAAACTGTTAAATGCAAATGGCCTGCAAGAAAGAGACAAGAGGTGTAGTTTCTCCTTGTTACTGGAATTTAATGATATCAATTCTCGATAGGGCAGCTCCAAAATACTCGACTTCGAGGTATGTAACTGTGCGGCACAATGTGACCTACACTAGGTGAATACTTAACGAATTCTATACGGTGCTTGAAAAATATGGTTGAAATTTCATCACATTTGGCGGTCAGTTGGCATTGTATTCAACATAAAAAGTGATGATACATTGTCAGAAATATATTATGCAATTAACACCTTGTTTGCACTACATTATACAGTGTAATAAAAGATAACCAGCATCGAAAGATTGCTTAAAAGGCTTGATAGCATATGTTAGGCATATAAAACCCCTGTCTTCATTTCTGTTTGCATTCTTGGTACCTCTTCCCCCAATTCGAAAGTGCATATGCATTTTGAATGGCTCGGTATCACGTCATTATACGAATGTGCAAGAAACTGCGCGACTATCGGGCAACAAAATCGGAAAATCTTAGCTGAAAAATTTGTCTTCTCAAAAGAAATGACGCTGACAAACTTAGCAGTACTACGCTGATTGATTGCACAAAGCATGAAATTCATCGAAATTGGTACATCAATTAATAACACATTAATTATGGTACTCCACCAATTTTGTGGAACATTATACTATTCACAAACATTTCTTCGAGTAAAATTGATAAATCTGTTGAGAAACACTTTTCCACCCAACAAGCAAACAACCTGATGTCTGTTCATGATGTACTTTCAAAACAAAAAACTGACAGCCTAAAATGTTAATCCCTGGGTAGTGTGCCTCCATTCAACTTTCCAATCTACAAATGTCTACGTCAAAGTAAAACAGTTTCGCCATACAGTATAGTGATATATAATGACGTCAAATC